>ML789051.1:129779-151036 GCA_009831015.1 Picea engelmannii | reverse complement strand
CCTTTCCTAATAAGAAATCTGGCCTTCTTACTGTAATCATTGAATATTTCTGAGTAAAGAGCACTTTGCTGTTTAAAGAACTGTCTCTGAGTGTATTAGGTCAGAAGTGCACCCGAAATTAAATTTTCAGGGTTTGGCTTGCTGCAACCCAAGTCAAGTTCTGAACGATAAATAAATTTTTCATTTTAAAATGTGCTAAGGCTTGGCTCTATTACAGCCTAGAGTCGACTCTTGCGACAACAAACATCGTCCTCGATGTTCTATCTATCAATATGACATGTATGTACAGGGGTAAACAAAATCGGATATGCTTGTTTCATGGCATCTTCCATTTCCCATGTAGCCTCATCTGGGCCAAAATGTTTCCACTGCACCTTGACTTGTGCAATGGTTTGGTTCTTGAGCGGGGTTTCCTTTCTATCCAGTATGCATTGAGGTTCTGGTAGGAATTCTCCCTCCAGTTCCACCTGGATCACAAACCAGTCAATTATATGATTAGAATCATGTACATATTTCTTCAATAATGAAACATGGAAAACATTATGTGCTTTTACTGTGGGAGGAAGCGCTAGCCTATAGGCTACAGGTCCCACTCTATCTAGAACTTCAAAGGGTCCAAAATACTGAGGTGCCAACTTGGCACAGGCTCCCATCCTCAGGGAACTCTTCCTGGGCCTAACTCTGAGATATACGTGGTCTCCTGCCTGGAACTCTCTTGGATTTCTCCTTCTGTTGACGTAGCTTTTTTGTCGGTTCTGAGTGACCTTTAGATTTTGTTTTATCTAAGTCACTTGTTGTTCCATTTATTTCAACATGTCGGGTCCAATGGTAACTCTGTTTACGAGATTACTCCAACTGGATGGAGTGTTGCACGGACTACCATAGAGGACTTTGAAAGGACTCATCTTTAGGGATTCTTGGTAGCCATTGTAGGCAAATTCTACTAGTGGCAGGTAGTCTTCCCAATTTTTGGGTTGATGCATTACATGCATCCTGAGCATGTCTTCTAATATTTGATTCACCCTTTCCGTATGTCCATCAGTTTGAGGGTGATAGGTTGTGCTAAATAGTAACTTGGTCTCCAAACTAGCCATCAGTGATTTCCAAAAGTTGGAAGTAAATTTCGTGTCTCTGTCAGACACGATCTCTTTCGGCCTACCATGCAGTCTAAATATCTCCTTCATGAATACGTTGGTGATGTCTATTTCCTTACAAGATGACTTGACGGGGATAAAATGAGTGGACTTGCTCAATTTATCCACCACTACCATGATGGCATCATTCTTTTTGGTCGAGGTTGGTAATCCGGTGATGAAATCCATGGAGATGGTTTCCCATTTCCATTCCAGGATTGGTAGAGGTTGTAATAATCCTACTGGGTGTTGGTGTTCTGCTTTTACTTGTTGGCATTCTATGCATTTGGCTATGTACTCATCTATGTCTTTCTTCAATCTAGGCCAATAGAATTTGTTTCCTGGTGGCCGTGATCATCTTCCGATATCCTGGATGGCCAGTATAGGGTCTTTTTTGTAGTTCATCCATTATGAACCTCTTCAAGTCGTCACAATCTGGAATGTACAATCTGTTTTTGTAAGTTAGCAGACCTCCATCTATCATCTGGTAGCCTTCATACTTTATCCCTGTGGGTTCTTGCTTCAGATATGAGGTCACGGTCTGGAAGAATATGTCTGTTTCTTGTGCATTCCTGACTCTTTCCTTCACATCCATCTCGCAGGCGCTTACCGCTTCCAGGTGAATTTTTTTCATGCTTTTGCTAAGGGCATAGACCACCCTATTTTCCTTTCCCTTAATATGTTTGATTTCAAAATCAAACTCGTTGAGGAGGGCCATCCACCTAGATTGTCTGGCATTCAGCTTTGGTTGGTCAAACAAATATCACAATCCACAGTGATCTGTCATAAGTAAAAAATTTATTCCCAGGAGGTAATTCCTCCACATTTTCAAGGTGTGCACTATGGCGGCCAGCTCTAGATCATGGGTCACATAGTTGACTTCGTGCTCATTCAATTTTCGGGATTCATAGCAGACCACACTTCCTCATTGCATAAGGACTCCTCTAAGCCCTTCCTTACAGGCATCTGTGCACACGAGGAAGTCAGATTTGGAATCGACGATCTTCAGTATGGGTGCGTGGGTCAATAGATGTTTCAGGGTCTGAAATATTTCTTTACATTTTTGTGTTCACGTGAATTTTGTCCCCTTCTTCTAGAGGGTAGTGATTGGACACCCAATCTTGGAGAATCCTTTTATAAATCTCCTATAGTATCCTGCCAAGCCCATAAAGGATCTGATATCCGATACTTCCTTCAGGGTAGGCCATTCCATGATAGACCTAATCTTATCTGGGTCTACTGCTACCCCTTCTTCAGATAGGACATGGCCCAAGTAATGTATTTGCTTCTAGAAAAAGTCACACTTGTTAAATTTGGCATAGAGTTGATGTTCCCTTAGCACTTGAAGCACAAGCCTAAGGTGTTCCTCATGTTCCTCTCTATTCTTGGAGTAAATTAGTATGTCGTCAATAAAAACCAGCACAAATTTGTCTAGGAATTTGTTGAGCACATTGTTCATCAAGCACATAAAAGTGGCAGGGGCATTGGTCAATCCGAATGGTACTACCACAAACTCGTAGTGACCACATCTCGTCCTGGAGGAAATTTTATGTATGTCTTCGCCCTTGATTCAGACTTGATGATATCCAGATCTCAAGTCAATCTTCGAGAAGATAGAGGCACCTCCCAATTGATCGAACAGGTCATCGATCCTGGGTAAGGGGTACTTTTTCTTTATGGTTACCTTATTGAGTTGTCTATAATCTATGCACAGTCAGAGGGTACCGTATTTCTTTTTCAAAAATAGGACTGGTGCTCGCCATGGTGATACGTTGGGCTAGATATAGCTTCTATCCATCATCTCTTTCAGTTGTAGTTTAAGCTCAACTAGCTCAGGTGCGCTCATCCTGTAGGGTGTCCTAGACACCGGCACCGCTCCTGGTGCAAGTTCTATTGAGAATTCAATGTCCCTTCTCAGAGGTAGACCCGGTACCTCTTTCGGAAATACATCTTTGTATTCTCTCAGTGTGGGGTGGTCTTCGAGGCTTGGTTCATCACCTTCAATTGTTTTCAACACCTGTATTGCATATAGTGGACATCTTTTTCTGCAATACTTTCTCATTTGAAGGGTTGATATTTGTCTCACCGAGATAGGTTTTTGGATCCCTTGAAGGGTTATTCTCCTTCCTTCTTCACTTAAACATTCCAAGGTTTTATGGTAACAGACCAGTTTGGCTTTATGGGTGGCTAGCCAGTCCATACCAATCAACAGATCATACGATCCCAAGGGTAATATGTTAAGGGTTTCTTGGGTGGGGAATTTTCCCATAATTAATTGGCAGGCTGGTATGACCTCCGCTACCCTTCTTTTGGTGCCCATGGCTAACTGTACCAACCATGGCTTGGCTTTTTTATGTTTCTGTAGTTTACATTTATCAACAGCCTTAGGGGCTATATAACTCAAATTTGAACCAGGGTCAATCAGAATAGATACTAGATGGTTGGTGATCATACCTTCGATTTCCACCATTGAAGCTTGGTGGTCAGCTTGGTTATTATCCAAGGCTGCATAAATTTGCGTCACACTCCTGGACACGTCATTGACGGTGATAGCTTCTTGAACGTTGTAAATTCTTCGGCTGTTCATTTTTCGGTGCATGCAGTCCCTCAGTAGATGCTCTTCTCCACAACCCCAACATTTCAAAGGTTCTCTCTTTGGGTTATCAGTCTTTACTGGGGCAGATCCAAAAAGTTTATTTCCGCTCAAGGAGGGAAAGTTCTGCTAGTGTATACTTCAAGCTGGGAAGCTCATCCTTGAGTTCTTTTTATAGTCCTTAAATCTTGGGGATTTAAACCCCATTTTCTAGAATCCCGAACTATTCTTTTGCTTCCAGCCTTCGCGAGGTCATGTCCGATGCCCAAGCTGTTCATAACAATATCTTTCCTTTCTGATAGTATCTTCTAGGGCCTTTGGTTCATCAAATTCAATCCTGTTCTAATAGTCCTTAGGTAGTCAACTGATGAATCGTTGAACCTTCACCTTTTCTTCTTTTATGTAGGGTACATACCTTAGCAACTCGAGGAATTTGCTAACATATTCCTCTATGGTAAGTTTCCCTAGTTTAAGTTCATAGAATTCTTTAGTCTTTTCGTCGAAATATTTTTCCGACAGATACTTCTTCCTGAAGTATTTATCAAACCGTTCCAAAGACAGGTCTTCTTCATGAAACCCTTTTACATTCTTAAGGTCTTCCCACCAAATGGAAGCTTTTCCATTCAATTTGAAGGTGGCTAATCGGGCCTTCAAGTTTTTTGAGAAGTCATGGACTCTGAAATATTTCTTTAGTCCAAGCAGCCAGGCCTCTGCTTCCTCTCCCTTATTTATTTCTTCATCGAAGGAGGGTGGTTTGGCCTTCTTGAACTCTTCGATATTATGACTCTTGGAAAGTTTTTGTTTCTTTCGTTTTCTTCGGGAATGAGAACTAGTTCTGCTGCTAGAAGATCCCTCCGAGTCGCCAGCTTCCTTTCCAAAAGAATCGTTCGACGCTTGTCTCTTATCTTTGGGGTGGACCTTTCTCAAGGTGCTCCTCTTAGTTTGGCCACTGACATGACCATGTTTCTGTGTCTCAAGTTCATGTTGCAATTGCCTTTGTATGTCGGATAAGCTCTGCAGTAAAACTGCATTAATTTCTGTTTGCTTCTCTTGCTCTTTTATCATCCTTTCGTTGTCAGCCTTGTAGCTCTGTAATTCGACCATGAGGCTCCTCATAGTCTCAGCTAGATATAGAGGGGTCCCTACCGCCCTCCTTTTATTAGACTCTTCGTCTCTATTGTGGGAGCCCTCCCCCATTTCATGGTGAGTCACCATTCTATACGTTTGAAATTTCCCACGGTTGATCGTCCGCTTGTGTGCCAAAGAAAATGCTTGTTGTTAGTCAATATCTATATATATTCATAATCCGCGCAATATTCATATTTTCCACATGCATACACACAATAGGGGTTTTTCATTCTTAACTTCGACTTTTTGATTAAGGGGGGTTAAGATAGAGGGTTACTCCTATTAAGAGTGCTTCAAATGGAGTCTTTGTGCAATCCGTTCATGAGCCCAAGCAGGCCAAGTGTTGTAACCATGCTCTGATACCAATTTGTAACACACCCACTATGGGAGCTAATATTTTTCGGCGTTTTCCTTCTTTTCACCAAGGAACAGAATCCCTGAATTCCTATGGGGTCCGATGCAGACCCTACCATCCCTTATCCTTACCCATGTGATCGTTGGCTATGACCACAGGCCTTACCGGAGAGGTGTTTTCGACTTTCGCGATTCGAGAAATCACGATGCATGTGTTCCCCTGCTCTCTTGTCTCTCGAAGTATCGAAATCCTAAAGGAACCAACAGTTTGTCACATCTAACAATGCCTCGGATTAAAACCTGGCATCCCACCTTTCGGAGTTTCACGTACCAAGTTTTCACGGTAAAATAGGATGAGGGGTTCATACCCTTCGGTTTTTTGGGTGCCGAAACACCGAAAACCAAATCTACATGCGCTAAGCAATATCGAGATTTCACAAGTCGGGAATTCGGGACTGGCGTGTACCAGGGAATTTCTTCTAAATATCCCGGGTGCCGAAATACCAAGACATCAAGACTTATCCGTGCTATTATTATTTTGGGGTTTTGCAAGTTGGGGTTTAGCGATATGCGCAGACAGGAGGTCTCACACTTAGGTTTTCCAGGAGCCGAAACTCCTAAGCCCGTATTCATTGCTAAGCTCATTTCAGGGTTTCGCCAGTCGAGACTTCATGACTGGCGAGTACAAGGGGACTGACCCTTGGGTTTCCCGAGTGTCGAAACACCGAAAGACCAAACTCTGAGGGAACCATTCCTGCTGGTGCAAGGTCTCAATACTTAGGCCATAAAATCCTTCAACGGATTCTTGGGTAATTATCACCAGGCTTGGGGACATGACTGAAGGGCCTTCTTAACTTATCGAGCTATGAACTCTGTGACAGGGGCGAGGTAATCTTAGATATTTACTTAAATGGTAGTCCTTTCAAGGAACTCACTCCAGCTCTGGAATAGTGAGGGAATATTCCCAGAAGGAGGTGCCTTTGGGGAAATCCAACCAAGACATCGCATGAGTCAAGTAAATGGGGTAGATCTCCTGATAATGGACTCGGAATCTGAACTCATTCAATATATATACACACACACACACACACACACACATATACATATAAATGAACCAAATATGGCCATACAAGTATAAGCAAGCATCTGCCTTTTCCGATCAAACACACCAGGAAAACACTTCTATACAGAAACCATTCATGAGTATACAACCATGAGCATGCATTTCAGGAACATTCAATTTGAAATACAAGACATAAATACTTATTAGAAAACACCAGGTGTAATGCAACTACTGAGAGGGGTGCTCGTTTCCACCCAACCGTAGGCTCAACGACTCCAAATGGATTTACCACTAGCCACCCCCGAGCTAGACCACGATTCTTTGAGACTCAGTCTCTTACTTCCTGCTCGTTAGAAGTCCAGGACGAAGGTTACTCTCCTTCTCCTTTGCTCACGACTCACTGTATTTCCCTGAGTTCCTATGGTTCTCCTTCCACGGTTCCTGTTGCGTGCGTGTGTGTGTATATATATGTATGCTCCCCTCTTCCCCTCCTTCCACACTTCTTTCCTCCTACGAGGTTGCGTGTGGCACGAAATTTCCTATCCGATGGTCAGGTCTGAGAGCTTCTACGGATGGGCAGTTCACCCCATCCCCTCATTAACTCTTGAGGAGCCTCCCCACCTACCATCTGGGTGGTAATTCATTTCGGGGTCTGAGAGTGAGCTTTGGTTTTTCCCGAGCACGTACAAACCAGTATGGTTTTGGTTTGATGGAAGTTAACACAACCACTCTCGGCCCCTTCCACCACCTCTCATCAGCCATCATGGTCTCTTTTCAGCACATCCCCCTCTCAGTAGTCATGCAACATATATTCATACATCATTTACATTCCTCGGACCTTTTATACTAAGGTCTTTTAAATCAAACATTCACAATCTTTGAGTTTGCCATAGTTCTTGGCCAGTATAGTTATTTTTACAGATTGGGGGAAATAGGGTGTTACAAGGAGTCAGTGGAACAAGTGTATGAAGAAGAAGAAAAGGATGAATTATGGATAAAGGCCATGGATAAAGAGTTGGATAAGATAGAGAAGAATGAAACTTGGGAATTGGTTCCAAGACCAAGGTACAAGAATGTGACCGACACAAAGTTGGTCTTCAGAAATAAATTGAATGAATATGGATATGTTCCCATGAACAAAGATAGCTTGGTATGCAAAGGATATGCACAGGTTGAAGGTATCGACTTTGAAGAGACATTTGACCCAATTACCAGAATGGAAACAATCAGATTGATCCTAACTTATGCATGATCCAAGAATATTAAAGTGTACCAGATGGATATGAAATCAACCTTTCTGAATGGGGAACTAGAATAAGAAGTCTACATTGAACAACTAGAAGGATTTCATTTGTTCAGGGAATGAATATTATGTTTGCAAGTTGAATAAGGCCTTGTATGGTCTAAAACAACCCCCCAAAGCATGGTATTCTATACTGGATAGATATCTACAACAACAAGGGTTTAGAAAAGGAAATGCAGAAAACAGCCGAGCTACATCAAGGTAACTCAAGATAGTATTTTATTAATTGAAGTTTATGTTGATGATATTATTTTTGGAAGTGAAGATGACAGGTTGAGCCAGAAATTTGCAAAGGATATGCAGAGTGAATTTGAAATTTCATTAATTCGAGAACTATCCTTCTTTCTGGGTCTTCAAATATGTTAAAGCAACCAAGGCATTTTTATTTCTCAAACCAATTATATTAGAGAAATGATAAAGAGGTTACGAATGGAAGATTGAAAAACAGTCAATACTCCTATGAAAACCGGTTGCAAGTTAAGTAAAGATGATGATTCAAAGTCTATAGATAAAAGGCAGTACAGGTCAATGATTGGCATCTTACTCTATGTGACAACATTCAGACTAGATGTAATGCATGCAGTTATAAAGGTGACATGATTTCAACCAACACCAAAGGAATCACATAATCTAGTAGTAAAGAGGATATTCATATATCTCAAGGGTACAAAAGAATTTGGATTATGGTATTCAAAAGGAAATGATCTATAACTTATTGCATACATAGATTCATATTAGGAAGGTTGCATTGATGACCGAAGAAGTACAAGTGGAGCATCGTTATACTTGGGTGAGTGTTTGGTATCTTGGCTAAGCAAGAAAAAATCATCAATATCATTATCTACAGTCGAAGCAAAGTATATTGCAACAACAACATGTTGTACACAAGTTCTATGGATGAAACAAACTTTGACAGATATACATGTTGAGTATGATGAGCCCATTCTCATACATTGTGATAATATAAGTGCCATCAATATCTCAAAGAATCCAGTGATGCACTCCAAGACGAAGCACATTCCAATCAAGTATCACTTTTTACGGGAACATGTTGCAAAGAGGAACATCAGAGTTGAATATGTGGGCACAAAAGAACAGGTTTCAAATATCTTTACAAAACCGCTTCCAAGGGAATATTTTGAGTATCTTCGACAAAGACTCAGAGTAATTTATACTCCAAAATGAATGCTTTTGAATGATTATGTTATATGTCTTATATGTAGACGATGAAGCACCATAAAAAGGACAATTCAGTTAGGGGGAGCAACCTCGATGTGCAGTTTCCTTTTCCATTGATGTTAGGGGGGGGGAGATTCATCAGATGCATAGTTGGAGAGTTAGATGCTTGGAGAGAGAGCACATAGACATGTTTCTAGTGGGAGTGATGGTCACTGGGGGAGCATGAGCAATATGACTTCAGTGTTGCATCAGATTGTTACCATCAATGCCAAAGGGGGAGATTGTTGATTAATTGGGTTGGTTTTCATTGATGTCAACCCTCAAAGCAAGTCCAATAGAAAATTCCAGTAACTCCAACAGTATGGTTAAGAGACTTAAGTTTGTTTGATGTATAATGGTATGAATATTAGTATATTTTTAGGTAAGAATAGTCTATATGGATAGTACATGTCATGCCATTTTCGGTGATTTGTGGAATGTCACATAACTCCTCACGGTTAGAGAGTTATGGCCTTGTGAAGTTAGAGAACTCTCATAAGTTATCTAGAAGTTCAAAGAAGAAAAATTATTCTAGAAGCCCCTAGAAGAAGTTGACTAATCAAGTGGGTGAAACTAGGAGTTAATCATGGGTTAAGTTGTTGCAATAAGAAAATAATTAAAAATAAATTAGTTGCAACTAGAAGTGGAGAGTTTATTATTTGTGGATAGTGGTTATAAGTGGTTAAGTTGGTTAGAAGGTAACCCCTTGAGGAAGCTACATGGAAGTATAAATAAGAGAGTAAGGATACCCTATTAACACTTATTGAGCACATTAAATATCTATTATTGTGTAAGGTTATTGAAGATACTCTTTGATACATATGAAGTTACACAAGTCTGAGGTAGCACGAAGGGTTTACGACAAAAGTTTCAAAATTGCAGAAAATACTGAAAAAAAACATAGTTTGTAAGGTGTACGTGAGATGTAGTGGAGAAGGGGATGTACGTACTTGGCATGGAAGTATAATAGGGTGTGTATAGTTGGAGAAATCCTTGAAAACTTGAGGAGATGAATATTCCAAGTCTCTAGAGTCTGAAAGCAAGCTCCCAGGAAGGTCTATAGTGATCAGGTACAACAAATCTATCTATAGGTTCAAAAGGTATTTCTTATTTCTATTTATAGTTGGATTTTGTTGTCTACATGAGATATGGTTATGGGGGTTTGAGTATTTTCCCTAGAGAGGTTATTAGTTTGATGAGACTTACTATATAAGCCATATCTATAGAAATACAATGCTGGTATATTTGATATTTATCATTGGTACATCTTGTTAATGTTGAAGCACATCTTGTATTGCTTGGCATATGGTTAAGGATTTTTGTGGTACATGGTTGAGATATTTTGGTTGTGAAGTGGTTGTGAAGTTGTTTGTATGGTTTGAATCTGCATATATGTAAGGTTTTGATGTCTAGTCCATGTGAGGATTATTGCACTTGTTCATGATTGAACACACATTTATGACACATGACTAGAGATGCATAGATGCATTTGGTTAAGGAATGTATAAAAGGATGTATGCACAGGGCACAACTACAGATAAGACACAGTGACAAGTTGCAGGTTGATGTAAAAGAGGTAGAAAAGTGTTTGAAGTTTCATAAAAGGTGAAAAACCTAGATTTATAAAGTCGTACACAGGTCATAGTATAGAGAGGCCACATACATATGCAGTCTATAGTATAGACATGGCACATACATACATGAGCTACATCATATATAGGTCACGTACATGTTGGGTTTTGTTGGTACATTTTGAGTACATGTATAGATTGATTGCATGATTTTGGTACAGGTTGGTTACAAGTTGTTGGCTCAGATTGGTACATGTTTACAGTGGTATATCTCATAGTTACAGTGTGGCAATGGTTTCATCATTTGACACTTATATTTTAGGGTGGCAGGACATGGAAAGGATAGGTGGTTGTAGTCGGAGAACATATGGAGTTGTAGCCTTCTTCTGGTTGTAGCCAGAGAATTGGGGAGTTGGAGCTTCCCTCAGGTTGTATCCTGGAAATATAGGGTATTCGAGCCTCCTTCTAGTTGCATATGGAGAACAAAGGAAGTTGGTTCTTCCAATGAATGTAATTCTTAAAGACATATAAGAAAAAACATTTTGTGGTTTTCTCCTGCATTGGGTTTCCACATAAAAATATGGATGTACTATGTATGTGTATGATTGTTCATTGTTCATGGTTTATTTACTTTGCACTTATTGAATGATAATGGTATATTGATCATAAATATAAATAACACTTACATAATGTGGTTAAAAGGATTAAAAATATATATTACTGATTCACCCCCCGCTCTCAGTAATCTAACACTTTGTTGTACCTGGAACAGACGTTGGTCAAAGTCACTCAATATACTTGGAGGGTAACCCACGATTATACCGTGAGTGAACTTGCACCAGGGTGTAAGTATGTTAATAAGTTTGCCAATGTAACTAATCCACCCACTCTATCTCAACCCCTCCTTTTTTTGATCTTGCAGCGCTGAATTTCATCACCAACTAGTGCGTTCACCGTGAGATTTTTTTTTTTGTTTGCTTCCTAGATTTTTTACCATGTGTTGTTTGTTTTCCCTTGCAGACCCTTTTTTGAGTATATATATATGGCATCAGTTCCCAAAACAACCAACCAAGGGACCCCTTCTCCTAGGGAACCTTTTGTTTTTCCTTCTTATGGAAACATTGGTCCTCCTTTTATTGCCACTTTGAGTCTTCCATGATTCACTATTGGATTATTGGTATGGTTATTTTCCACTCTGATAATCCTAAATGCATCAAGTGCTTCGGATGCAAGAAATCCACCCCAAGAAAATCAACCTCATGTTGACCCTTCGCCTTCTTCACCCGTCAGATGTTTTTCCCTTTCTTCTTCTTTGCCTAGTGAAAGCTCTGAAGCTAGTAACCAGGTGGATAAGAAGAAGAAGAAAAAAAACAAGAAGGGGGGGATTCTTCCAACCGCTACAGGTCATGTTGGAAACAAACAACCAGCTACTGTTCATCGTGCTGGGAGTGTTGATGATGTCGTTAAGACTACTTAGACAACTCGTAAGCTCAAATTCCCTTGCAGAATTTGTAAGGGTGACCACTTTCTTAAGGATTTACTTAGTCTTCCCAAGGTCTTAGAAGTGTGGTCGATGGGTTCCCAACAACCCATGTCGCCAGCCTTTGGACATAATGTTGGTGACAACCAATCAAATAGTCATAGTACAATTGGGGAAAAAAAAAGTAGAGTCAAATTTCCTTGTAGGTTATGTGAAGGAATTTATCAAACTTACATTTTCCCTCATATGGATGAGGCTTCATGTTTGTTGGAAAAAATTGTTGATGTCCAACAACAAATTCCAACTGCTTACCATATATTCTCTCCCAACCCACCATTGGTTGATGAACCAATCAATCTGGTTCCATCATCGGTCAATCTGGTTGATCAAGTGATCGATCTGGTTCCATCATCGGTCGATCCAATTAATCAAGTGTTCAATCTGATTCCATCATCGGTTGATCCCACTCTTACCTTGAAGAGTGAAGTCAAAGTGGTCGATCTGGTTTCATCATCGATCGATCCCACTCTCCCCTTGAAGAGTGAAGTAAAAATGGTTGATCCGTTTTCATCATTGGTTGATCCCAATATTCCCTTGAAGAGTGAAGTTCCAGTGGTCGATCCAACTCCATTATCGGTCGATCCCACTTTTCAGATTATTCTGGACTAGGGGGAATTTCACTCATTACCATGGAACCCCCTCCAAGTACTAAGATCATTTCCTTTGATTGGAATAGACTAATAGGCCCTCTCCTTCCTTCCTACCTTGTTTTCAAAATCATTATGCAGGTTTGCAATATAAACATGCCACACTATACTAGACAAAGGTACCTCTGTTATTATTTTATCCTCGACCACTTGGAAAGCTTTGGGTTCCCATCAACTTGTGCCCGCATACCAAAATCTATTGGATTTTGACAGAAGAGCTAGTGAATATTTAGGGATCCTTCCTCAGTTACCTATTACCTTAGGAGGAAAAAAAATCTATATTGATGTGATGATAGTCCAAGGACCCTTGGATTTTAATTTACTTCTTGGGCGAGACTATGTTTATGCTATGAAAGCTATCATGTCCACACTCTTTCGAGTGTTGTATTTTATATATAATGGAAACATCGTGACTGTTGATAATCTTTCATTTAATAATTAGGCCTAATCATTTTAGTACTACCAACCATCTGACTCCCTTAAATGATCCCAATATAATGGTATCCCCCCCGCCATATGTGAATTATGTGGCAACTTGTCCCATGCCTTCCACTACCGATAAGAAAGAACCTCTCGTTGTATGCTCAACTTATTTTGTCTTAGATCCAGTAGTTGACATGGTGATATATTTGATATGGCCATTATATATTGATCTCCCTACCCCTATTGTAGCCCTCGACATGTATTCCTTCTGAAGCATTGTTCTTCCATCCAACGAAGATCTCTTGGAAGCCATGATCGAGGTATTCCCCTTAACATGTATTTCTTCCATAGCATTGTCCACTTGGAATCCATGATCAAGAAGGAGTCATGAACATGGTTTTTCTTTATCTGTGGCAAGATCGTTAAAAAATGAAACAGAGGTATGGGAATCAAACCCAAGATTCATGAGAATAGTTCATGTTTCTGTGTTAAGATCGTTAAAAAATGAAACAACCAGCCATGAGCCTAGTTATTTTCCTATCTCAATTTCTTTTAAAAACGCAACAGACCTATTTCCCTCCCCCTCCGATTTCTTCAAATATTTTACTATATCTCTTGATTGAACCTTCATTTCATCTGCCAATGTCGGTTGATCCTCTTTCTTCCTCTGGTGAACATTTACCTATTAGTAGCCAAGAGTATAATCGACTATAGAAATTGGAGACCACATAAGATTTTGCAGATGAAACAAAGCTTCGGGGGCATATCTCCATCCTCTGGGCCTCATGTTGGAGTTAATCCGCTACCATTTCAAGATGGGGGAAAACTACTAACCACCCATGGGTATCACTCGAAACATTTGGAATTTACGTTGGGGAGTTCTGAGCACAGTTAGTTTTTAGTTTCAAGCTCGCGAAAAAATGAAACCTATCCAAGCATAGTTTTACTTTGTTTCAAACTTGTGTAAAAATGAAACCAATACCGAGCTTAGTCTTTGTTATCTCTCGTGCTCGTAAATACATAAGAATAGGTTACCGAGATTAATCTTTGTTCTTTATTGTGCTCGTAAATACATGAGAATAGGTTACCGAGTATACTTTTATCACTTTTTCGGGCTCGTAAAAGCTATACGAAAAAGGAACTTTTTGAATTTTCCTTTAAGCCCTTTTCAGACTCTCTAAATATGAAAATATTGTTGAGAGAGCTTGTCTCCTTTCACGCTCATTAAAGGAATTGAAAGGGAATCTTTCGAGCAATAGTTTAACCCTTTTTCGGTCTCATAAGACTAACTACGAAAAATGAATACTCTAGTCGATCATGGCTAGAAGAGTTCTCTAAGGTATTATTTTCTACTTTTTCGAGCTTGGGAGACTAAATTTATGAAAACATTAATATTGGAGTTTTCTTTCAATGTTTTTCAAAATCCCTACACATGAAAGACCGTCGAGTTTACTTTCCTTGGACTCGTAAAACATACATTTAAAGACCCATCTAGAACCGAACCACTCCTTCCTAGGGTTCGTTAAAAATACTCCAAAGGATGATCTTATATTACAAGCATATGTTATCCTCCTCAAGATTGTGTAAAAATAAAGAGGTACTCACCAGAAATGGTGGGGGTAAATTGGGAAGGGAATATGTATTAAATTTGTATTAATTATATGGAAGTAAGTCGTTCTTGAACATGACATACTTTCACTCCTTGTGTAAAGTTTGGGAAATCCACTCGTATCTTGCTAATCATACTCCTTTGTAAGTTTACACTTTGGTCTGTGATCCTCTTTTTGAGTCAGTTCTACGAAAACAAGTTTCATCTCGTCAATATGTTCAAGAGAATTTTAACCTGGAAATCCTTTTATCACGTCGATCAGTTCTATAGTTCTTAATCCTTTTACAATGTTGTCCATTCCTAAGTCAGTCCTAAATCATTCTATGCTTTGATCTACTTCAAATATGTGTATGTGTTTCACGTCATTGATAGGAAATACATCAATTCTCTCTTGCAACGAATCACTACCTATCGACTTCAAAACATTATATAGGAAGTTGGTTTAGGAACTTTACAGTACCTTGGTACTTACATGCCTCAATGGTAAGTTTCCTCTCCTTCAATGACATGTTTTCATCATTGACCTTCGATCGAATTATTCTATTAGTGCTCGACTTCAACTCATCTATTCACACTCAATAGAATGTACTTATGTACCTTAAGGGCAACCATCATTATTGGTGGTTCCTTTTTCATTTGTTAACATTTTTCATCATTGACTGGTAATCAAATGGATTCTACCATGTTCGACTTCGACACCTTTATTCATGTGGTTAGATTCGTACTGTGGAACAATAGAGATGAATACCCTGGATCCTATCTGATAGATCCAGGTTGCAATGGAGTATTTTGAGTATGTACTATTGCATATATCCACAATGTATGTATCATGGCTATGTTCAAATTTGATTATTTATGACAGATCCACAATGTATTTTTGGTGGCTATGTTCATATTTGAGACATTACGACATGGATCCATGGTGTATTTTGGTGGCCATGAGCTATCTTACTTGACATGTATGTTTCCATGATGATACTTATGCTTTGAGTCACTTGTATTCTGAGTATGTGAATTCCTACCTCAATGATGATATATATTATTGTATTGTAACTCCTTGTTTGTTGTTGACAGGTTTCTGACCGATGTGTTCCCTGTTTCAACACCCACACAACAAATTATTTCAGCTATCACTCTTTTTCTAACTTCATACTTTGGGGTGCATTCTATTACACATTATTTTCATCACAACTACAACCATTGATGATGTGGACCTACCCTTTTTCATTCAAAGGATTATTGATTTAATCCCTGAAGAAGATGTAAGAAAACCCTTTCCTAGAGAGATGAAAATATGGAAATTTCCTTTTAAAACCCTAATTTATGAAAGTGTTTCATGTTGCACCATTGCATCATACGACACCCTTAAAGTGTCACATGTTTCAAAACAGTAGCCTACGACAATGTTGCATGTTTCTAGTTCATAGGGTGGGACATTGTTCATATGAAGGAAAAAAAAAGAAATTTGTGAAATTTCTAGAATAGAAGCTTCGAGGATGAGGTGTCCTCTAATCCTGAAGGTATAATATTTAGGGACTCCTGAAAGTGTGGAAATGGTTACCCCCTTAGGGATACCTTGTAATGGAACGTGCTCTATAGTCTGTGAGGGCTCACTAATGTCATGTTTGATACCTTCATCATCACTTTCATCCTCCTCATCATAAACTACCTCAATATAATGGACTTTACCCTTGCCCATACATCTATGACTTGGTTCCCATGGATAGTTGCATCTGAAACAAATATTCTTCCTCCTTAGTTCTTTCTAAGTCTCCTCACACGTTATTTCCTTCCCTTTCCATGAATTCCGAGGAAATTTGGTCTCCTTGCCTCCTTGAGGGATGAAGGATTTTATTGAAGCCTTCTTGTTAACTGCATCTTTCATATCCTAGGATATCATGATGGCCTCCTGTAATGTGGTTGGCCTAAAGTCCTTCACCCATCCTCTCAAGGGTTCAACCAATCCTTCCATGAATAACATCACCAACTCTGTTGAGAGATATCTATCACCATAACTACCATTCTCTAAAATTTTGTGATGTATGCTTCTGGTGTGCCTGTTTGTTTCAATTGTGCCAACTCTTTGAAGTGTATTTCAGGGTCCTTCTGGTCAAACCCGTCCATCAATATCTGAGTGAAGTCCACATATGAAGTGATGTTAATGTGTCCTAATGTCACCATCCCATGGTACCACCATTTGTGAGTTTCTCCTTCCAAGTGAAGAGTGACATATTGAATTGATTCTACTTTGAACATTGGGTTGAGTTGGAGATACGTGTCTAACTTATGTACCTAGGCCTTGGTCGTACTCTTTGTTGATCCATTCAAGGGTGGAATAGTCAAACTTCCCACCTTGCACATGAGATCAAAATTATGTGGGCTCGATGTTCCTCTATTCCCCTCCCTTGTGTCATACTTATGTTTGAGTTAGCATAAGTATTTATAGGAAATGTTCTCATGGAAATGTATCTTTCTATCTCCTAAAAAGATATTGTAGTATCTGGATCACCTCATTGTTGTCTCCCATCCTTCCTTTTGGTTCTAATTCTACATGTTTTAATTATTTTTCTCTTTCTGGTGATTCTCGAGAAGTTTTTCCTTCACACCCATTTCTTATAGGAATCAATGTAGTCACATTATTGTCGAATCACTATCTCTGATACCACTGTAATTCTCCAAACTAGGATAGATGGGAAATATATGTGTACTACCCAAAATTATTATTCTTCTTTGTGTAATTTTATCAAATAGTTTGTTGGAAGTGCCAAAAGTAGCTTAAACATAGATCATATATCCATTACACAAATAATTGAGCAGATAATAATCGCATCTTATTATGGATGGAAGTTCCCCAAAATCTGTACAATGATAACTAACGGTTGTAATAACAGCTGCAGACTACTACTAAGCACACAAACTAATGGTTGTCAGGAAGAATCACAATCTACTACAGAAAACAACACAATGGAACCTAGAATGATGCCAAGATATGGAGCCCAAGGCTCCTCAATCCATCCTCTGCTATTCTCTAGTGACGTTTTATCTATGATCGATCCTCCAATTGATTCAGATCTCTTCCCAGACCCGATCTAGCGAGCTACTGAAAAACCCCCAATTCACAAGGGTCCTCGCAGGATGCCTGTAGGGTGTCTAGCGAGGCCTTGTGGGATGACCCTAGTTCAACCCGTGGGGATGCCTCTTTTTCCAAGTGCAAGAATCCCTCCTGACACATGTGGACCTGACGAATAGTCTCCTCCAAAAATTTGTTGTAAACCCCCTTTCCAAGATGATCTTACTTCAAATTGACTCCAGGACAAAAACAAGCACCACAATGAAATCAAATGAGGATTCTGAATGAATCCCCCTTTTTTTTATCTAGGGTGGATATTGTGCCATCGAAACTAAACCTGCAATGGAATGGTTTTTCCCAAAACCCCAACGAAAAACATTGGCTACAAGAGCACTCAATAAGATATCAAAACATAATGCCAAGGAGAAGGGTTTCTCCTCCATTTATCCCTCCTTTGGATCTTATAGATATTTCCCCCATTTTGACAAAATCAAATCTTCACTTTATTTTCCCTCCAATTCCATTAAATATAATTTTTTATTTTATTTAAGTCACTTTTAGGGTTTGACAATATTTTTACCCTCCTTGACTCCCTTTTCCCTTGTTGACTATAGCTTATGGGAGTCGTATAGGCTATTGATTCATCCTTATCACTTGGAAGGGGATTTTACAAATTCACCCTAGATTCAATGACCATCTCTAAGACGAAATATGGATCCAAAGTTGTTGTTGGAGAGGTTGATCACCATTCTAGGTTGTATACCTTCTCACATTTTGTTCCTAAATTTAATTCAGTTATGCTACTAACACATACAAATGATGAAAGTACATTATGGAATGAAAGGTTTAGACATTTGAATTTTACGTACTTGCAACAATTGAGTAACTAAGGAATGGTAATTAGTCTACCAAACATAAAATTCATAGATGGAGTCTATCAATGTTGCATACTTGTCAAACACCTTGAAGAAAATTTTTGAGGAAGGAAAAACATGGAGAGCATCCTCCATTCTGTAGCTCATGCACAATGATGTAGATGGTCCTTTCCCACACCCATAAATGAGAAAAGAAATATATGTCCTTACATTCATTGATGACTGGTCCAAATTCACATGGATCTAATTTCTCAAATTCAAATATGAAGCCTTTACATGCCTTAAAGATTTCAAGGAACTTGCAGATAATCAATCCTAGAAAAGAATCAAGATCATTTGCATGTAAAATGGAGGAGAATATGTAAATCAAGATGTGGAACATCTCTTTTATGAATATTTCATACAATTGCAACACGTGGTTCCATATACTCCACAAAAAAAAATGGTAACAAAGAGAAAGAACCGGTCCTTGAAAGAGATGGCTAATTGCATTTTGCATGCAATGTATCTTCCTTCAAAATCATGGGATGAAGCAATAAACTATAGCACATACATTCAAAATAGATTTCCCCAAAAATCCTTGAAAGGAATAACACCTTTTGAATCTTGGAGGGACAAGAAAATGGAAGTCACACACTTCCACATCTTTGGGTCTTGTGTATGGCCCACATCCCTTCAAAAAGAGGAAAGATTTGGATCCTCAAAGAAAAGAATGTTATTTTGTGGGTTAAAAAGAAGGTGTAAAGGGGTACAGATAATTGGATCCTTCAACAAAAAATCTGATCATTGAAAGAAGATTCATATTTGAAGAATCTCCCTTGCATGCATTCCATGAGCAACCTACAAAAACTTCTCCGCCTCCTCTTGAATAAGATCTTAGAGATGATTCTTTCTGTCATTTAGATCTGATTTCAGAATATGATTAAGTTGTACATGAGCATGCATGTGTTGATCCTTATCCTAGAGAACTTTGGGCAAAAAAGACCATACAAGCTACCAGAGATATAGTGGGAGATCATGTTGATCGAAGGAAGATAAGATCTCAATTTGAGGGTGCTTCACATGCTCTCACAACTACATAACTATGATTTCCCATGCATTTCTATATGGTTCTTGCATCTGACCCTTATTCCTATCTAGAGGATGGAGGGAATCCTTATTAGGAAGAAACCATGAATGAGGAAAACAATTCCCTCATCGAGAACCAAACGTGGGATTTGGTTCTTCTTCCATCCAATCAGAAACTTGTTCGATGCAAGTGGATCTGTAGGAAAATGAAAGCAATAGATGGAATTGTAAGAATATAAAAGTCAAGATTGGTATCCAAAGTCTTCCAACAATTTCATGGGATCGACCATGATGAAACATTTGCACCAATGGACAATATGGATTCCATTCGGTTGGTTATCTCTATTGCAGCAAAAAGAAAGTGGGAGGTTCACCATATGGATGTGAAAAATTATTTTCTTCATGGTGATATCAAAGAGGAAATCTACATGGAGCAGCTGTAAGGGTATGCACAAAATTCATCACTAGTTTGCAGACTCAAGAAATCACTCTATGGCCTCAAGCAGGCACCTAGAGATTGGTATGTCAAAATGGATTCATACCTTCTCTCTCAAATTTTCATTTGATGCAAATCTGATCCAAATGTGTATATGTTGAGATCTATTGATTCTCCCTTGATTACAATATTGTATGTAGATGATTTATAATCATAGATATTTTAGCCTTAGCTATTTTTGTAGTCAAAACCACTTTGTATGACAGGTTTTCCATGACCGATATGGATCTACTACACTAATTTCTTGGTCTTGAAATCAACCAGGCTGATTCAGGAATCAATATGTCTCAGTCAAATTATGCCAGATATATCATGGTCAGATTTCATATGGCCAATTGCAAGCCATCTTCCAAACGTTTCCTATCTTGGGTCAAGTTAGAAGATGACGATGATACACCTTTGGTTGATTGTACCAAGTATTGTCATTTAGTGGGGAGTCTTCTTTGTCTCACCCACTCTCATCCTGACATCTCATATGTTGTTGGATTTTTTTCCATATACATCCAAGAACCGCATGAACTACATTGGAAAGATTCCAAGCATGCACTTTAGTATGTCAAAGGTACACTAGCCATGGTATACATTATGTACCAGGATGTACCTTGGATATTGTCAGCTACACTGATTCAAATTGGGCTGGCGATAACACAAATCACAAGTCCAACTTAGGATATGTTCTTAGCTTGGGATCTGGCCCCATATGTTGGTCCAACAAAAAGATATCTACCATTTCTTTTTCATCAACAGAGGATGAATATAGAGGTGCAGTTAATGTTACAACTCAGGCCATTTGGTTGCAACACTTCTTCACAGAGCTTGGTATACTATTTCATTGACCAATTGTTATCTGGTGTGATAATTAGAGTGCACTCAAGTTTTGCAGAGATCAGTACAATGAAAAAGAACCAAACATATCGAGATCCATATGCACTTCATCTGAGGATTGATTCGTGATGGGATCATCGATTTGCAGTACTTTCCCTCTTTTGAACACATTGTAGACATATTCGCTAAGACCTTCATCGAGAAGAAATTCACATATCTGCAAGACCTCCTTGGGGTGAAGGCAACCACTATGTAGCAACTGCCATAGTCAACATTGTATTTTGAGGGGGGGTTTTGTTATCACAAGATTTTCCCTCTTTCCTCATATTTCATATTTTATA
>ML789051.1:98646-129729 GCA_009831015.1 Picea engelmannii | reverse complement strand
CACCTAGTATATGTTTTCATATGTTCTATAGTCTATGTTGAGGGTGCCACTTGGTCTCCCATGGTCAGACATATTCTCCACTAGATGAGAATATTCTCCCCTAAACAAGGTCGCCACCTCTTCTCCATTCATTACTCAATTGCACATTAGTTACACTAGTGGAGTCTAGCATTGTATGGAAACCTTGTGATTATCACCAAGTGTTGCATGCACATCTTGGAATCATCACCAGGAGGGTTCAATTCACATGCATGATGCTAGGAGGGTGCACCACATGTGCATGTGTGAGTGAATCTCATATCCACTTGTGTAAACTAGTTAACTATTGACTGCATGGTTGATTAAATAGGACTAGGAGGAAATTTACTTAGGTTTCTATTAGTGCATGTCCACATCATCTCTAGACTCACTACTATGGCACATTAGTTGACCATGTAGAGTATATCACATGTAATGTTTCCATTCATTCATTGTGGAATCAAATTTTGTTCATTCTCTCTTCATCTTCTTCTCTCAAAACTTTCCAATTGTTGTTGTTCCTTGTTGCATGCTAGATTCTCTTTGCGGGTTCTACATCAATTTCACAGGACCATGCCAAGGACTTATGCAACTTTGGCCAACATTCAATAAGAATACCAATATCATATGATTGAAGTAGAAGGTAATATTGATAATCATCCCATAGCCATTTTAATTGATTCTGGTGCTATCCATAATTACATAGATCCTAATCTTTGTTGGGAGATTTAATTTGCAAAGAAGAAAACATGGGAAATCTTGGTTGGTTTAGCAAGCCACAAGAGATCAGAAAAGAATCAATGAGTTGGTTAAGAATTGTAAAATGGACATGAATGAACTCAACACAAAGGTAGATTTGAATATCATACCTTTGGGTTCATATGACTTCCTAATTGGTATGGATTTGTTGGACAAGCATCATGCTATCCTAGATTGTTACAACAATCTATTCACTTGTCTTGATGAGGAAGGAAACTTGAGAACAATACAGGTTATTCCAAGGGAAGTATCAATCAGAGAAATTTCAGCCTTGCAATAGAAAAAAAAGCTTTAGGAAAGGATGCCAAATATATGCAGTTCATATGGAAGAGGCAACCAATGATAAGGTGCCAAATATTGAAGATTATGTAGTCTTGTGATAATTTAAAGATGTTTTTGGTGAAATACCAAGTTTTCCACTAAAGAGAGACATTTATTTCTCTATTGACTTGATGCTTGGATTTGTCCCAGTGTCCAAGACTCCTTACAAAATGAGCACACTAGAGCTAAAGGAATTACAAATTTAGCTTGAAGATATTTTGAATAAGGGGTACACACACCCAAGTGTCTCATCTTGGGGTTCCCCAGTGCTCCTTGTGAAGAAAAAAGATGATATCTTAAGGTTGTGAATCGATTTCAAGATACTAAATAAGGTTACCATAAAGAACAAGTATCCTTTGCCAAGGATTGATGATCTATTTGATCAATTGAAGGATGAAAGTATCTTTTCTAAGATTGACTTGAGGTCATGCTATCATCGGGTGTGAATTAAAGAAGAATATATCAACAAGACAAAATTTAGGACAAGATATGTATATTATGAGTTTGTGTTGGTGCCATTTGGGTTATCAAAATCACTAGTTTTCTTCATGTGTTTGATGAATGGAGTGTTTAGAAAATATCTAGAAAATTTTGTTATTGTTTTCCTGGATGATATTCTCATCTATTCTAAGTCTGAAGAAGAGCATGAGAAACACTTAAGGGTGGTGCTACAAGTACTGAAAAAGCATAAACTATAAGCCAAGTTGATCAAGTGTTCATTTTATCAGAGGCATATTCATTATTTGGGTCATATTATTTAAGAGGAAGGAAAAATAGTTGATCCTAAGAAAATATAAGTCGTTAGAGGATGATCGTCACCAAATAATGTCTCATAGGTGAGATCATCGATAGGACTTGCAGGTTATTATAGAAGATTTATTGAAGGTTTTTCAAAGATTGCACACCCAATCACTTCTTTGCAAAACAAGGGTGTGAAGTTCAAATGGACCTTTGAATGTGAAGAAAGTTTTCAACACTTGAAGAATTTATTTACAAGTGCACCAATATTGAATATTGTTGATGCAAATGAGAATTTCATTGTGTGCACTAATGCATGCAAGGAAGGGCTTGGTGGAGTGATCCTTACACAAAATAGGTATGTGATATGCTATGATTATAGGAACTTGTTTAAAGAATATGAGAGGCACTATGCCACACATGATTTAGAGTTGGAAACCATAGTTCATGCCTTAAATATGTGGAGGCATTATCTTACAAGAAACATATTTGAGTTGAGGATAGACCATGGTGGTCTGAAATATTTGTTTGTATAACCAACATTGAATTCCAGACAAGTTAGATGGTTGGAATTCCTTAATGAATATGGCTTTCATATAAAGAATTTCAAAGGAAAAGAGAACAAAGTGGTTGATTTACTCAGAAGAATAGTGCATGAGATCCATGCTATAATACCCCAAGGTCGAGCCCCAACTGAATTGTAAACATATTTTATAGGCTGGTGAGCCAAGTGATTATAATCTAGGAGGCTTATGTAATTATTAGGCCGGAGAGCCTAGATGCTTAAGGATTGTGAGCCTATTTTTTTTATATGTAAACACTCATATCATTAATATAAATACATCACTTTCTATAGACCGACTACAATAAAAGAGTATGGGGGACTAAGCTCCACTAGGTAGGGAAAGGGAGGGGCTAAGAGACTAGGAAAAAGGGATAAGCTTGCAGGATTAACTCTAAAAGGGAGTATTATATTATTATTTCCTAAAGACTATGGTAGGGACAACTATTTTAACCTAAGTCTCATGGAAGAGGGAATAAATACCAAGTGGATAGAATTGAGCTCTAGGAGGGCCATGTGTCAATCATGACACATGAAAATATAGGTGGGGGAAAATAGTTTGTTTTCCCATATTTCCCCATTCATTCACACACTCACACATGAATCCATCCCCCCATCATCGACCTCTGCATTATTCACGCACCTCTGGAACCTGGAAGAATTTTGAGTTATCTTGTACTTTACTTGTGAAGTACAATGCACCTGTACTTTTCCTAAGCATGTATCGTGCCTTAACAATTTGTTGTTGTTGCCAATGCAGTCCCTTGTCTGAGCATGGCTTGCTGTCATCATCTATTCTATACACGAGATTTGTTGATGCCATCACCTTTACTTGATCGAATAAAGAGCTTGACTAAAGAAGCAAGTTATCGGGCATGTGCTTTGAAGAGAAAAGTTGCCAGGCCTGTGGACTAAAGAAGCAGGTTGTCAGGAATGTAAGAAACTCTCTCTAGGAGAGAGAGATTGTTGGGGAAGTGATTTTTCCAGAGGGAGCCCAACGACAGCTATAGTGCTCTGAGAATTCATGTTTGGCTTGTTGTTGAAGCCCTGGAAGGGAAGTGAGGAAGCCAAAGGACTGTTGAGAAGAGAAGGGGAACACTTCCTAGGGTGGGAAATGCATATTGGGAATGAGAGGTTGTAGGTTGTAGTGTGAGTTGGCTCCGGGGACAAAATCCTTCCTGTTGACTATGCAACTTCCAGTTGTCCCAGCCTAGCCAAGGAATCCCTTTACCCGAGTGGAGTTTAATCCCAGCTCGAGGGTGACCCACTGCTGAGAGTGATGAGAAGTGTGGTCTAAGGCTGGGAGGTTCATGGAAGGTCTTCATGTAGTTGGTGGTCTTCTATAAAAAGACAAGTACCATTTATGTGTTCATTTGCACATGTCTATATTTATGAGTTTTTACTATATATGTTGTATGTATAGGCTTACTGTTATTTCCACATTAATCTTTGTATTAGAGGAATGTAATTTTCTGTTAATATTTATATGTATGATGTTTCGCAAGAGTTTTTGTGTGGCATAGCCTAGCAGGTCTATGGATGGGTATGTACATTTTTGAATATCAAAATCATGAAAGTTCTCAATATGGAAATTCCCCCGCTTGGGAGGCCCGGGGTGTGCTACCAATTTGGTTTCAGAACTTGGAAAGAGTGTTTTATGGAATAGCATAGCCCAACCTAGGTGGATGGTGATGTTACAAAATGGTATCAGAGCTCCAATTTTCAACACTGAGCCAATATGGGCCGTGTAAGTGGAAATTGAAGCAAGAGTTCAGAAAGAATTGTTGTCAAAGTTAGGAAAAATTTGAGTTTCTGAATGTCCATGAGTGCCTAGAGGGCGCTAAGAGCACACCCTAACTATGTCTGAAAGCTTTGAAGGTGTAGCGGTTCAATAAGTCCAACAGAGAAAAGAAACCACAGTAATCGTGGTTTTGGGACCACAAAGTTAGATTTGGGCCGTCGAATCTGTTCGGGAGAAGGAAGATCCTTCACAGCTGTCATATCTGGGAAAGAGCGTGATGGTTAACCTTCAAGTCCTTCAAACTTCGTTGCTTTGGAAAACCTTAATATTTTGAAAAAAGGAGGAAAAAACCTCGAAGCTCTGAAGTCCCAGAGTGGAGCTACACCATATATCATTTGGGAGAAGGCAGGCCATTCGATTCTCCAATTGGTTCGACTGTTCGGTGTTCAGGGAAATCTGTTTATGGTTGCATGGAGTGGAGTTTTCCCCAAAGTCCTGAAGTCAAGAACCAATCCATACCGTTCCTTAACTGGAGACATGTTTCCACAGATTAGCCAGTGTCTGGAATTTTGGCATTTGACAGTTCGGGTGTGGGTTCGTGTTCAGTAGTGAAATCCTCCAAAGTCTCAGAGCCCCAAAGTCCCGAAGCTCCTGGGAACACCTATTTGTAAAATCAATGTTCGGGTGTTTTGACATGCTCTGGCGTATAATTTTCCGAAGTCTCGGAGCCCCAAAGTCCCAAAGCTCTGGGAAACAACTATTAGAAATTTCGACATTTGGGAGTTATAAAGTAAGTTGGTGTGAAATCTTTCGAAGCTCGAAGTGCCAAAGTCCCAGATCACGGTAGTGACGTAGCATGAAAATGTCACCTAGGGTGACGTGGATCTGTTCGGGAGATAGTAAGTTAGACGTTCGGAAGATGTGTTGTGTTATGATGAGAAGTCCACTGAAGTCTCGAAGCTCTGGAATGCCAAAGTAGTAAAGGTCCAGAGAGCGGGGGTTCGGGAGTTTGAAGTGTTCTGTTGTGAAAACCTCTGAAGCCTAGAGTTACGAAGTCCCGAAGCACCGGATGTGACGTGGCATGATGACATAACCTAGGGTGACATGGACCCACTTTACACCTACCACGTGTCAACCTAATTCATGCTTTTGAAAAGCTTATTTTACCAATTGTGACTTGACACGTGTCACTCATTGGTGGGGCCATGTGTCACCACTATATTGTTGAGAACAATACTAAGTGGACCCTGAAATTTTGGAAGTTCGGTATTCGGGATAAATTGTGTAGGACGTTGCAAGAACCTTCGAAGCGTGAAGCTCTAGAGAACTTTGCTAGTTCGACATTCGAAAGGTATGTTTTGTAGTATAGGTGAAACCCCAAAAGCTCGAAGTTCCAGAGCCCTGAAGCTTTAAAGAAAGGTCTATTTGGAACTTTTCTAGTTCGACATTCGGGGAAAATGAAGTGTCATGAAGGTGAAACCCCTGAAGCCCAAAGTTCTAGAGCCACGAGGTCCCAAAGCTTTGGATAAGTGCACATCAGCTAAGCGCTTGGTCATATTCTTGGTCCTATGCAACTTCATTCAAAATAAAAGGGGGATAGTGCCCAAATTGATGTTTTTAAACACAGAAGAGGGCTAGAAGAAGGAATATGTGGGGTTTTGAGTTGTACAGACCTGTGCCTAAATATGTAAAAAATGAATGTGTACTTTATGAGATGATCCAGCACAAGTCCAAGATCCAATTCGACTATGAAGAAGAAGAAAAATAATACACAGATTACCTTCTAGGAAGGACAAATTTTCAAACATTCATAACTTCCTGCTCAAAAATTAGAATTGAGAAAGGGAGCAGTCATTGGAGAGATCTTGGTGATCTGAAATCGATGCTTTACACCTTGAATTCTATTTTAACAAGATATTTTCTAAAAATGCATGTAAATTATATGAGTGGTAAAAAAACTTAAATAATGAAGAGAATTTGCAGAAAACTCAAAGAGACAAACGATAAACAGATTGAACACCAGAAATTGATAACAGAGTTTGACAAATCTACCTATGTCTCTGGGCCTTTAGTTGCAGTGTGGGAGGCTTCTTTATTATTCCTCAATGCTCAAAAAAATATGCTTCGAAATTACATCACTCAGTTCTTTGACTGACTCAACTATACTTTTCTTTGTCTCAGGAACCCGATGCAACAGATGGCACTCAAAAAGGTGGAGTAGAACTCCCGGAATAAGCCTTATAAGCTCAACTACTCTTCTGGCTTCGTTGTCTAACTCTTGCTTCAAGAGTCACTTGTGGCTTGTTTCAAAACTACATAATTCTTGGTTTATATAGTATTGGGTTTGGGCATCACATCCCAACTTCCTCCCAAAATATGGCCTCAAATTGGGCTCCAAATCCTCCAAAAATGGGCAAAATCCACCAAAATCAGGCTAAACTAATTAAAAAATTCCAATTATATGGTTTTAAATCCACTTTGGCAAATTTGTATGGTGGTGCTCCTTTTCTCCATGCTCTTGGTTGCATGGCACGCCATGTGGCCAGGTGTCAGCCCCCAAACTCACCCCTGCCCCCTATCTCTAGCTTATGGGTCGTATGAGGAGCCATGTGGCCAGGCGCCAATCCATATACACCCTCACCATCAACTCTAGGCCCCCGGTCTTCTTCTCCTTGTCACAAGCCTTGGTCAATGGAACTGGGGCTTCTCCCCCAACACCCAACTCATATCATAACAAAACTAACTTTGGAAGTGTGCCTAACAAGACCCTCCCCTCCTCCCTTGTGGCTAGTAAAAGGTTGTTATGTCATTGCTTGCGGATAGGTCAAGGGTTCGAAACTGCTGAAGTCCAACAAATTTTGACCGAAGCCTTATTGGCCCAATCTGGGGTGCCACGTGGCACTCTGTGATTGGGCCACATGTTACATTTTGACTGGCTCGTACATCCCAATCAACTGCACAGTAATTGATCATGTCGGTCGCCAACTCAACTACACAGTCAACACCCCTGCCACGTGTCATGTCGGGAGGATGCCACCTGTCACTTTGTATTGTCATGTGTCCTCATATGATTTTTCCATGTGTCATTCGTATAGCCACGTGTCAACCTTTTACTGGTCCAAATTGACCTCTGAAAATGCCAAATTTACCTGCCACATGGCATGCTCTGATGCTTCCATGTCATCATGATGATGTCAACATGATCTTCCACCTATCATCCACATCAGATTGTACTTTGCACATGTCATGAAAACATATTTCTAACGTCAGCAGTATGGACTATTGACTTTGACTTTTTGCATGTTTTAGAAAAACTTCAGGATGCGATATCTTCGCCATACGAAGTCCATTTTCAAAAAAGAATATACTATCAGAATCTACACAATGAGCACTACACGATGGCGCTAGTTTCGTCTGAATCCAAGAACTTTGAATTTTTGGCCTTTTTGGATCCATTTGGAACACACCTCCCCACTAGGACCGTTTGGTCCTCCAAAAGGTTATTACATCAATTGACTACATCATTACATCAATCAACTAAAATAAACAATAAATAGTCTAGACTCAACAAAACATTAAATAGACTCAGTAAGTGATTTCATAGATCAAATCACTTTTATTACATCAAGTAAACTAGACATTGAATTGATGAAATATTTACATATGTCACACAAAATCTGCCCAGTTCCAAGAAGATGAGCCATATCCTACCGATGGAACTTCATGGTTGTTCTTCTTCTCTTCTACATCACCCTTCTTCTACTCTGGCACTTCAGGATTTTTGGACCGTCTCAACTCTGGATGCAACTTCCAACAAGTATCTTCACAATGCCCATTCCTTTGACAATGTGAGAAATGATTTTGTGCTGGGATGAATTTAATGAAGTCTTTCCTGGACCGAGATGAATCCCTGTTGGATTTTCCCAACTCTTGTCTTGGTTATGTTGAATTCACATGCAGATTCTTCTTGACCTGTAGTGTTGCATTATCCTGTCTTGGCATACTCCTTGTTTCCATGATCTTCTTCTGTATAGATTTTTCTTCCAACATAATGCAACACAATGGCTATGACTACCACAATATGTACATGGAATTATTCTTTTTATAAGTTCCATGACCCTAGCATGTTCTTCATTAAAGGTAGGTGAAGGATATTTATACCTTTCGACCATTTTACCTTTCTTTTGTGACTCATTGTTTGCGTCGCTGTTGGTTTGAGCTTATTGCTTTCCTTTACAATTTTGAATCCATGTTGGTTTTAGTTCAGGATGTCGATCCCAACAATGGTCAACATCGTGTCCAAACTTATGACAATGTGTACAACAAACCATTGGAATTTTTTCATCAGTAGACTCTTTTGTGTATCCCAATCCTTCATGGAGTGGTGATTCTCACACCTCAATAGGCTTAGGTTTTCCTTGGCCATGATTTACAAGACCTTGTACTTTCATGTACCCAAACTTGGATAGCATCTTCGTACCAATTCCTTTGTTATTCTTTTCAAAAGTGGAAATATCCTAATCGCCTGATTCCAGTTCTTGATTAGCTACAGGAGAAGATGGATTATACTGAGTACTTTCTATTGGAGAGGAAAATATGCCCATGGCCTCTCCTATTGACTACTACTCAACTGGAGTAGTGGGAGTATATGAATCATCCTCATCTGATTTTCCATGGAATGGATGAATTTCATTATCCTTGATAGGACTCAGACTCTGAACATAAGGAATTCTTCCACCTGGTCTTTCTTCTGTTGCTAAAACCAATGTTCACAACCTTTCCTTGTCTTCTTCGAGGATTTCTACTAATATTATCCGCTCAACATTTTCTCATTGAATCTGTTGATTGATCTCCTCAAGTTCCTGGATTCTATCTCTCTTCAATATTTCCCCCATGTTTATTCACAATTCCCGCAATATAGTCAACCTTCTCTGATACCACTTGATATGAAATCGGTGGCTTACACCTTGACTTCGATTTTAACAAGATTTTTTATGACAATGCATGTGAATTATATGAGCGGTAAAAAAACTTAAAGAATGAAGAGAACTGGTAGAAAACACAAAGAGACAAACCATAAATAGATTGAACACCAGAAATTGATAACGGAGTTTGACAAATCTTCCTATGTCTTTGGGCCTTTAGCTGTAGTGTGGGAGGATTCTTTATTATTCCTAAATGCTCAAAAAACTCTACTTCGAAATTACATCACTCAGTTCTTTGACTAACTCATTTGTACTCTAATCTATCTCATAAACTCGATGCAATAGATGACACTAAAAAAGGTGGAGTAGAACTCTTAGAATAAGCCTCACAAGCTCAACTACTCTTATGGCTTCGCTGCCTAAATCTTGCTTTAAGAGTCACTTGTGGCTTGTTTCAAAACTACATAATGCTTGATTTTTATAGTATTGGGGTTGGGCATCACATCCCAACTTCCTCCTAAAACCTGGCCTCAAATTGGGCTCAAGATACTCGAAAAATGGGCAAAATCCATCAAAATCAGGCTAAAATAATTTTAAAAAATCCAATTATATGGTTTTAAACCCACTGTCATCGAGTCAATGTCTAGTTTACTTGATGTAATAAAAGTGATTTAATCTATGAAATCACTTACTGAGTCTAGTTAATGTTTTGTTGAGTCTAGACTATTTATTGTTTATTTTAGTCGATTGATGTAATGATGTAGTCAATTGATGTAATAACCTTTTGGAGGACCAAAAGGTCCTAGTGGGGATGTGTAAATATTTCATCGAGTCAATGTCTAGTTTACTTGATGTAATAAAAGCGATTTGACCTATGAAATCACTCACTGAGTCTAGTTAATGTTTTGTTGAGTCTAGACTATTTATTGTTTGTTTTAGTCGATTGATGTAATGATGTAGTCAATTGATGTAATAACATTTTGGAGGACCAAAAGATCCTAGTGAGGAGGTGTGATCCAAATGGATCCAAAAAGGAAAAAAAATCAAAGTTCTCGAATTTGAAAAAAACTAACGCCATCGTGTATTTCTCATCGTGTCGATTTTGAAAGTATATTCTTTTTTGAAAATGGACTTCGTATGGCGAAGATATCGCATTCTAAAGTTTTTCCAAAACATGCAAAAAGTCAAAGTCAACAGTCCATACTGTCAACATCAGTAGTACGTTAGCATGACACGTTGAAAGTACATATCTGATGTGGATGACAGGTGGCATATCATGTTGACGTCACCATGATGACATGGAAGCACCAGAGCGTGCCATGTGGTAGGTAAATTTGGAATTTTCAGAGGTCGATTTGGACCAGTAAAATGTTGACACATGGTTGTACAGAGTACATGTTGTTGTACGGATGACACATGGCAGGATCAGATGAGGACATGTGATAGTACATATTGATAGGTGGCATCCTCTGAGTGTGACACGTGGTAGGGGTGTTGACTGTGCAGCTAAGTTGGCGGTTGATATGATCGATTACTGTGCAGTTGATTGGGATGTACGAGCCAGTCAAAACATGACATGTGGCCCAATCACAGGGCATCATGTGGCACCTCAGATTGGGGAAATAAGGCTTGGATCAAAATTTGTTGGACTTTGTCGGTTTCGAATCCTTGGCCTATCTACAAGTAATGACATAAAAACCTTCCTCTAACCACAAGGGCGGAGGGGAGGGTCTTATTAGGCATCCCTCCAAAGTTGGTTTTGTTATGATATGGGTTGGGTGTTGGGGGATAAGCCTTGGTTTCGTTGAACAAGTCCTCTGATGAGAAGAAGTAGACCGAGGGCCTAGAATGGATGGTGCAGGCGTATATGGACTCATGCCTGTCCACATGGCTCCTCATACGGCCCGAAAGCTAGAGATAGGGAGAAAGGGTGAGTTTGGGGGCTGGAACCTGGACACATGGCACGCCATGCAATCAAGAGCATGGAGAAAAGGAGCATGCAGCGTACATTTTTTCCAAAGTGGGTTTAAAACCATATAATTGTATTTTTTTAATCATTTTAGTGTGATTTTGGTGGATTTTACCCATTTTTGAAGGATTTGGAGCCCAATTTGAGGCCATATTTTGGGAGGAAGTTTGGATGTGATGCCTGACCCTAATACTATATAAACCAAGCATTATGTAGTTTTGAAACAAGCCACAAGTGACTCTCGAAGCAAGATTTAGGCAGCGAAGCTAGAAGAGTAGTTGAGCTTGTGAAGCTTATTCCGGGAGTTCTACTCCGCCTTTTTGAGTGTCGTTTGTTGCATCGGGTTCCTAAGACAGAGTAAAGTACAGTTGAGTCAGTCAAAGAACTGAGTGATGTAATTTCAAAGCATATTAATTTGAGCATTGAGGAATAATAAAGAATCCTCCCACACTACAGTTAAAGGCCCAGAGACGTAAGCAAATTTACCGAACTCTATTATCAATTTCTGGTGTTCAATCTATTTATCGTTTGTCTCTTTGTGTTTTCTACAAGTTCTCTTCATTCTTTAAGTTTTTTTACCGCTCATATAACTCACATGAATTTTTAGAAAACATCTTGTTAAAATCGAAGTCAAGGTGTAAATCATCGATTTCAGATCACCAAGATCTTTCTAATGACTGCTCCCTTGCTCAATTCTGAGTTTTGAGCAGGAAGTTATGAATGTTTGAAATTTTGGTGTTCCTAGAAGGTAATCTCTGTACAATTGTTCTTCTTCTTCATAGTCGTATTGGCTCTTGGACTCCTGTTGGATCCTTTGGTAAAGTACACATTCCTTCTTTACATCTTTAGGCGCAAGTCTGTACAGCTCAGAACCCCACAAATTCCTTCTTCTAACCCCCTTCTGTCTTTAAAAACATCAATTTGGGCACTAGCCCCCTTTTATTTCGACTGAATTTACATAGGACCAAGGCTATGACCAAGCGCTTAGCTTATGTGTGCTTATCCAAAGCTTTGGGACTTCGGGGCTCTGGAACTTCGGGCTTCAGGGGTTTCACCTTCATTACACTTCATTTTTCGAATGTCGAACTGGGGAAGTTCCAAATAGACCTTTCTTCAGAGCTTCAGGGCTCTGAAACTTCGGGCTTCGGGGGTTCCACCTATACCACACAACATTCCTTTCGAATGACGAACTACTGAAGTTTGAAGGTTCTTGCAACGTCCTACACAATTTATCCTGAATACCGAACTTCCAAACTTTCAGGGTCCACTTAGTATTGTTGTCAACAATATGATGGTGACACATTGCCCCACCAACGAGTGACATGTGTCAAGTCACAATTGGTAAAAAAATCCTGTCAAAAGAAAAAATCAGGTTTTCACGTGGCAGGTGTAAAGTGGGTCCACATCACCCTAAGTGACATCATCATGCCACATCACATCCGATGCTTCGGGACTTTTTAACTATGGGATTCAGAGGTTTTCACAACATAACACTTCAAAACTCTCGAATCCCCACTCTCCGGACCTTTATTGGTCCTTTAAAACTTCTGAGGACTTCTCATCATAACACAACACATATTTCAAACGTCTAACTTCCTATCTCCTTAACAAGTCCATGTCACCCTAGGTGACGTTAGCATGCCATGTCACTCCAGTATACCAGGACTTTGGGAATTCGGGATTCGAAAGATTTCACACCAACTTACTTTATAACTCTCGAATGTCAAACTTATGAATAGTTGTTTCTCGAATCTTTGGGACTTCGGGGCTCCGAGACTTCAGAAAATTCTACGCTAGAGCATGTCAAAACACTTGAATGTTGATTTTACGAATAGGCGTTCCCAAGAGCTTTGGGAGTTCGGGGCTCTAGAACTTCGGAACTTCGGGCTTCATAGGATTTTGTTGTTGAACACGAACCCACCCCCAAATTGTCGAACGTCGGAATTCCAGTCACTAACTAATCGGTAGAAACGTGTTTCCAATTAAGGAATGACCTGGATTCATTACTGACTTCGGGACTTCAGCGAAAACTCCACTCTGTACAACCACAAACATATTTCCCCGAAAAATGAACTGCCAAACCACTTGGAGAATCCAACAATCTGCCTTCTCCCAAATGATATGTGGTGTATCTCCACTCTGGGACTTCAGAGCTTCATGGATTTTTCCTCCTTTTGTCAAAATCTAAAAATTTTCCGATGTAACGAAGTCCAAAGGACTTGAAGGTTAACTGTCATGCTCTTTCCCATATCTGACGAGTATGAAGGATTTTCCTTCTCCCGAACAGATTCGACGACCCAAATCTAACTTTTTGGTCCCAAAAATTTAGAATGCAATATTTTCGCCATACGAAGTCCATTTTCAAGAAATAATATACTGGCAACGTCGACACGACGAGCACTACACGATGGTGCTAGTTTCATCTGAATATGAAAAGTTTGAATTTTTGGCCTTTTTGGATCCATTTGGATCACACCTCCCCACTAGGACCTTTTGTTCCTCCAAAAGGTTATTACATCAATTGACTACATCATTATATCAATAGACTAAAATAAACAATAAATAGTCTAGAGTCAACAAAACATTAACTAGACTCAGTAAGTAATTTCATAGATCAAATCACTTTTATTACATCAAGTAAACTAGACATTGACTCGATGAAATATTTGCATATGTCGCATAAAATATGCCCAATTCCAAGCAGATGACCCATATACTACCGATGGATTTTTTTAGTTGTTCTTCTGCTCTTCTACATCATCCTTCTTCTTCTCTGGCACTTCAGGATTTTTGGGTCATCTCAACTCTGGATGCAACTTCCAACAACTATCTTCATAATGCTCATTCCTTTGACAATGTGAGCAATGATTTTTTGCCAGAATGAATTTAATGAATCATTTCCTGGACTAAGTTGAATCCCCATTGGATTTTCCCAACTCTTGTCTTGGTTGTGCTGAATTTACATTTAGATTCTTCTTGACATTTAGATTCTTCTTGAAATTTAGATTCTTCTTGGTCATCCTGTCTTGGCGCACTCCTTGTTTCCATGATCTTCTTATGTATACCTTTCGCTTCCAACATACTACAACACAATGGTTATGACTGCCACAATATGTACTTGGAATTATTCTTTTTATAAGTTCCATGACCCTAGCATGTTCGTCATTAAAGGTGGGTGAAGGAGATTTATACCTTTCGACCATTTTACCTTTATTTTTAGACTCATTGTTCACGTCACTGTTGGATTGAGCTTCTTTCTTGCCTTTACGAGTTTAAATCCATGTTGGTTTCAGTTTTGGATGTCGATACCAACAATGGTCAAAATCGTGTCCAAAATTCTGATAATGTGTACAACAAACCACTGGATTGTTGTCATCAATAGACTCTTCTGTGTATCCCAATACTTCATGGAGTGGTCATTCTCACACCTCGATAGGATTATCTCTACCTTGGCCATGCTTTCCAAGACCTTTTCCTTTCATGTATCCAAACTTGGATAGCATCTTCATACCAATTCTTTTGGTATTCTTTTCAAAAGTGGAAATATCTTGATCGTCTGACTCCAGTTCCTGATTAGCTACAAGAGAAGCTAGAGTATACTGAGTACTTTATGTTGGAGAGGAAAATATTCCCATGGCCTCTCCTACTGACTACTCCTCAACTGGAGTAGAGGGAGTATATGAATCCTCCTCATCTGATTTCCCATGGAATATATGAGTTTCATTATCCTTGGTAGGACTCAGACTCCTAACAAAAGGACTTAGTCCCAATTCGGAGGTGACCCACTGTTGAGAGTGATGAGAAGCATTGTCTAAGGCTAGGAGGTTCATGTAAGTTCTGCATGCAGTTGGTGGTCTTATATAAAAAGATAAGTACCATTTATATCTTCATTTGCATGTTGTGTATTTGTACATGTCTATATTTATGATTTTTTACTGTATATGTTGTATGTATAGGCTTACTGTTATTTTTGCATTAATCTTTGTATTAACATAATGTAATTTTATGTTAAGTTTTATATATATGATGTTCCACAAGAGTTTCTGTGTGGCATAACCTAGCATGTATATGGCTGGGTATGTACATTTTTGAATATCATAATCATAAGAAGTTCTCCATATGGAAATCCCCGGCCTAGGAGGCCCGGGGTGTGCTACCAATTTGGTTTCAGAACTTGGAAAGAGTGTTTTATGGAATAACATGGCCCAACCTGGGTGGCTTGGGATGTTACAAAATGGTATCAGAGATCCAGTTTTCAACACTGAGCCTAGATGGGCCATGTAAGTGGAAATTGAAGCAAGAGTTCAGAAAGAATTGTTTTCAAAGTTAGGAAAAATTTGAGTTTCAGAACGTCCATGAGTGCCAAGAGGGCTCCAAGAGAAAACCTTAACTATGTCTGAAAGATCAGAAGGTGTAGCGGTTCAAGAAATCCAACAGAGAAAAGAAACCACAGTAACGATGGTTTTGGGACCACAAAGTTAGATTTGGGTTGTCATATCTATTCAGGAGAAGGCAGATCCTTCACATTCGCCAGATCTAGGAAAGAGCACGGCGGTTAACCTTCAATTCCTTCAGACTTCGTTGCTTCGGAAAATCTTAAGATTTTGACAAAAGGAGAAAAAAGCCTTGAAGCTTTGAAGTCCCGGAGTGGAGCTACACCATAGATCAATTGGGATAAGGCGGACCGTTGGATTCTCCAAGTGGTTTGGAAGTTTGGTGTTCGGGGAAATTTGTTTATGGTTGTGCGGAGTGGAGTTTTCCCTAAAGTCCCAAAGTCAGGAAACAATCCAGAACGTTCCTTAATTGGAGACATGTGTCCACAAATTAGCTAGTGATTGGAATTTCGATGTTCAGCGGTTCAAGCGTGGGTTCGTGTTCAGCAGCAAAATCCTTCGAATCCCGAAGTTTCGAAGTCCTGGAGCCATGAAGTCCTGAAGCTCCTGGGAACACCTATAAATAAAATCAGCGTTCGATTGTTTTGACATGCTCTGGCATAGAATTTTCCAAAGTCTCGGAGCCTCGAAGTCCCAAAGCTCTAGGAAATAACTATTTAGAAGTTTAGTATTCAAGAGTTATAAAGTAAGTTAGTGTGAAATATTCTAACGCCCGAAGTGTCGAAGTCCCAGAACACCAGAGTGATGTAGCATGCTAAGGTCACCTATTGTGACGTGGACCTGTTCGGGAGATAGGAAGTTTTCCATTTGGAAAATTTGTTGTGTTATGATGAGCAGTCCTCTGAAGTCCCGAAGCTCTGGAGTGTTAAAGTAGTAAAGGTCTGGAGAATAGGGGTTTGGGAGTTTTGAAGTGTTCTGTTGTGAAAACCTTCGAAGCCCGGAGTTACGAAGTCCCGAAGCATAGAATGTGATGTGGCACGATGACGTCACCTAGGGTGACGTGGAGCCACTTTACACCTGCCATGTGTCAACCTAATTCGTGCTTTTGACAGGCTTGTTTTACCAATTGTGACTTGACACATGTCACTCGTTGGTGGGGCCATGTGTCACCACCATATTGTTGAAATCAATAATAAGTGGACCCCGAAAGTTTGGAAGTTCAATATTTGGGATAAATTGTGTAGGACGTTGCAAGAACCTTCAAAGCGCGAAGCTCCGAAGCACTTTGCCAGTTCGACATTCGAAAGGAGTGTTGTGTGGTATAGGTGAAACCCTCGAAGCTTGAAGTTCTAGAGCCCCAAAGCTCCGAAGAAAGGTCTGTTTGGAACTTCACCAGTTCGACATTTGGGGAAAATGAAGTGTGATGAAGGTGAAACCCCCAAATCCCAAAGTTTTGGAGCCCCGAAGTCCCGAAGCTTTGGATAAGTGCACATCAAATAAGTGCTTGGTCATTGCCTTGGTCCTATGCAACTTCAGTCGAAATAAAAGGGGGATAGTGCCCAAATTAATGTTTTTAAAGATAGAAGGGGGCTAGAAGAAGGAATTTGTGGGGTTCCGAGCTGTACAAACCTGTGCCTAAAGATGTAAAGAAGGCCTTTGTACTTTACAAGAGGATCCAACATGAGTCCAAGAGCCAATTCGGCTATGAAGAACAAGAAAAATTATATAGAGATTACCTTCCAGGAAGGACAAATTTTCAAACATTCATAAATTCCTGCTCAAAAATCAAAATTGAGCAAGGGAGCAGTCATTGGAAAGATCTCGGTGATCTGAAATCGATGCTTTACACCTTGACTTCGATTTTAACAAGATATTTTCTAAACATGCATGTGAATTATATGAGCGGTAAAAAAACTTAAAGAATGAAGAGAACTTGAAAAAAACACAAATAGACAAACGATAAACAGATTGAACACTAGAAATTGATAATGGAGTTTGGAAAATTTTCCTACGTCTCCGGGGCTTTAGCTGCAGTGTGGGAGGCTTCTTCATTATTCCTCAAGGCTTCTTTATTATTCCTCAATGCTCAAAAAAATCTTCTTTGAAATTACATCACTTAGTTCTTTGACTGACTTAGTTTTACTTTTCTCTGTCTTAGGAACCCGATAAAACAGACGACACTAAAAAAGGCAGAGTAGAACTCCTGGAATAAGCCTCACAAGCTCAGTTATGCTTCTAGCTTCGCTACCTAAATCTTGTTTTGAGAGTCACTTGTGGCTTGTTTCAAAAATACATAATTCTTGGTTTATATAGTAATGGGGTCAGGCATCACATCCCAACTTACTCCCAAAATCAGGCCTCAAATTGGGCTCCAAATCCTCAAAAAATGGGCAAAATCCACAAAAATCAGGCTAAAATAATTTTAAAAATCCAATTATATGGTTTTAAACCCACTTTGGAAAAAATGTATGGAGCGTGCCCCTTTTCTCCATGCTCTTGGTCGCATGGCGCGCCATGTGGCCAGGTGCCAGCCCCCAAACTCATCCCTTCCCCCTATCTCTAGCTTATGGGTCGTATGAGGAGCCATGTGGCCAAGTGCCATTCCATATACGACTGCACCATCCATTCTAGACCCTTGGTCTGCTTCTCCTGGTCAGAGGCCTTGGTCACCAGAACCGAGGCTTATCCCCAACAACCGACCCATTTCATAACAAAACCAACTTTGGAGGCGTGCCTAACAAGACCCTCCCCTCTGCCCTTGTGGCTAGCAGAAGGTTTTTATGTCATTGCTCATGGATAGGTCAAGGGTTAGAAACCATCGAAGTCCAAAAAAATTTGGCCTAGGCCTTATTGGCCCAATCTGGGGACTGGGATGTACGAGCCAATCAAAACGTGACATGTGGCCCAATCTGGGGTGCCACGTGGCACCCTGTGATTGGGCCACATGTCACGTTTTGACTGGCTCGTACATCCCAGTCAAATTCACAGTAATCGATCATGTCAGATGCCAAATCAGCTACACAGTCATCACCCCTGCCATGTGTCACACCTGGAGGATGCCACCTGTCAATATGTATTGTCATGTGTCCTCATCTGATCCTGCCACGTGTCAACTTTTTACTAGTCCAAATCGACCTCTGAAAATGCCAAATTTACCTTCCACATGGAACACTTTGGTGCTTCCATGTCATCATGCTGACATCAACATGATCTTCCACCTATCAGCCATGTCAGATCCATACTTTCCATGTTTCATGTTGACATACTGCTGACGTCAATAGTACAGACTGTTGACTTTGACTTTTTGCATGTTTTGGAAAAACTTTAGAATGCGATATCTTCGCCATACGAAGTGCATTTTCAAAAAAGAATATATTGTCGGCATCGACATGACGAGAACTACACGATGGCACTAGTTTCATCCGAATATAAGAACTTTGAATTTTTGGCCTTTTTGGATCCATTTGGATCACACCTCCCCACCATGACCTTTTGGTCCTCCAAAAGGTTATTACATCGATTGACTACATCATTACATCAATCGACTAAAATAAACAATAAATAGTCTAGACTCAACAAAACATTAACTAGACTCAGTAATTGATTTCATAGATCAAATCACTTTTATTACATCAAGTAAACTAGACATTGACTCGATGAAATATTTACATATGTCGCGTAAAATTTGCCCAGTTCCAAGCTCCTACCGATGGATTTTCATGGTTGTTCTTCTAATCTTCTACATCATCCTTCTTCTACTGGATTTTTGGACTGTCTCAAATCTGGATGCAGCTTCCAATAACTATCTTCACAATGCCCATTCTTTTGACAATGTGAGCAATGATTTTGTGCTGGGATGAATTTAATGAAGCCTTTCCTGGACTGAGTTGAATCCCAGTTGGAGTTTCCCGACTCTTGTCTTGGTTGTGTTGAATTCGCATGTAGATTCTTCTTGACCTATAGTGTTTCATCATCCTGTCTTGGCGTACTCCTTGTTGCCATGATCTTCTTCTATATACCTTTTGCTTCCAACATACTGCAACACAATGGTTATGACTGCCACAATATGTACACGGAATTATTCCTTTTATAAGTTCCATGAACCTAGCATGTTCGTCATTAAAAGTAGGTGAAGGATATTTATACCTTTCGACCATTTTACCTTTATTTTGTGACTCAATGTTTGCGTCATGGCTGGATTGAGCTTCTTACTTTCCTTTACGAGTACAAATCCATGTTGGTTTCAGTTCTGGATGTCGATCCCAACAATGGTCAACATCGTGTCCAAACTTCTGGCAATGTGTACAACAAACCATTGGATTTTTGTCATCAGTAGACTCTTATGTGTATCCCAATCCTTCATGGAGTGGTCATTCTCACACCTCGATAGGATTAGCTTTGCCTTGGCCATGATTTCCAAGAACTTGTCCTTTCATGTAGCCAAACTTGGATAGCATATTCATATCAATTCCTTCCTATGCTTTTCAAAAGTGGCAATATCATGATCGCCTAACTCCAGTTCCTGATTAGCTATAGGAGAAGTTAGTGTATACTAAGTACTTTCTGCTGGTGAGGAAAATATGCCCATGGCCTCTCCTACTGACTACTCCTCAACTGGAGTAGCGGGAGTATATGAATCCTCCTCATCTGATTTCCCACGGAATGGATGAATTTCATTATCCTTGATAGGACTCGGACTCCTAACAGAAGGACTTCTTCCAACTGGTCTTTCTTTTGTTGTTAACACCAATATTCACAGCCTTTCCCTGTCTTCTTCGAGGATTTGTACCAATATTCTTAGCTCAATATTTTCTAATTGAATCTATTGATTGATCTCCTCCAGATCCTAGATTCTAGCTCTCTTCAAGCTTTTTCCCATGCTTATTCACAATTCCCGCAATATAGTCAACCTTCTCTGATACCACTTGATCTGAAATCAGTGCTTTACACCTTGACTTCGATTTAGCAAGATATGTTATGACAATGCATGTGAATTATATGAGTGGTAAAAAAACTTAAAGAATGAAGATAACTTGTAAAAAACACAAAGATACAAACCATAAACATATTGAACACCATAAATTGATAATGGAGCTTGACAAATCTTCCTACGTCTTCGGGACTTTAGTTGTAGTGTGGGAGGCTTCTTTATTATTCCTCAATGCTAAAAACAATATTCTTCAAAATTACATCACTCAGTTCTCTGACTAACTGTGTTGTACTCTACTCTATCTCATAAACCCGATGCAACATACGACACTCAAAAAGGCAGAGTAGAACTCTCGGAATAAGCCTCACGAGCTCAGCTACTCTTTTGGCTTTGCTTCATAAATATTTCTTTAAGAGTCACTTGTGGATTGCTTCAAAACTACATAATTCTTGATTTATATAGTATTGGGCTTGGGCATCATATCCCAACTTCCTCCTAAAATCTGGCCTCAAATTGGGCTCCAAATCCTCCAAAACTGCGCAAAATCTAGCAAAATTAGGCTAAAATAATTTTAAAAAATCCAATTATACGGTTTTAAACCCACTTTGGAAAAAAATTATGGTGCATGCCCCTTTTCTCTAGGATCCTGCTCGCGTGGTACACCATGTGGCCAAGTTCCATCCCTCAAACTCACCCCTACCCCCTATCTCTAGCTTATGTGTCGTATAAGGAGCTATGTGGCTAGGGGCCAGACCATATACGTGTGCGCCATCCATTCTAGGCCTTCGGATTGTTGCTCCTAGTCACGGACCTTAGTCAGCAGAACCAGGGCTTATCCCCTAACACCTGACCCATATCATAACAAAACCAACTTTGGAGGTGTGCCTAACAAGACCCACCCCTCCACCCTTGTGGCTAGCGGAAGGTTGTTATGTCATTTCTTGCGGATAGGTCGGGGGTTCGAAACTACCAGAGTCCAACAAATTTTAACCCAATCATTATTGGGTCGATACGGGGTGCCATGTGGCACCCTATGATTGGGCCATGTGTCACATTCTGACTGGCTCGTACAACCCAGTCAACTTCACATTCATTGATCACGTCAGTCACTAAATCAATTGTAGAGTCAGCACCCTTGCCATGTGTCATGCCCAGAGGATGCCACATGTCAATACGTACTATCATGTGTCCTCATATGATCCTGCTACATGTCATTCGTACAACCACGTGCCAACTTTTTACTAGTCCAAATCGACCCCTGAAAAATGCCAAATTTACCTGCCATGTGGCATTCTCTAGCACTACCACATCATCATGCTGACGCAACATGACATTATCTTCCACCTGTTAGCCATGTCAGATCCATACTTTCCACATGTCATGCTGACATACTGCTGACGTCAATAGTACATATTATTGACTTTGACTTTTTGCCTATTTTGGAAAAACTTCAGAATGCGATATCTTCGCCATACGAACTCCATTTTTGAAAAATAATATATTGTTGAACTTGACAAGACGAGAACTACGCGATGACGCTGGTTTCGTCTCAATCCGAGAAATTTGAATTTTTAGCCTTTTTGGATCCATTAGGATCACTTAGATAGTATAACATAACTGTTCACCCAGAAATTTAAGCTGAACAAACAATTTCTCAAAAACTTAGAGGAAAAAAGTATGATATATTATTGAACCAGAATGATTCATATTTTCATGAAATTATTGAATCAGTTAGCCTGACAAAGTTTTGTTGGCTTCACATTTTGCGGAATTAACAACAACTTGATCATATCAAGATCAACATAGAGTGCATAGGAATGGAAGATACACAAGGGGGGTTACAGTCAGGAAGATGAGATCGTAGGGATGGATGTCCATTTAGGTATTGAAGGAACAAACTCCAATGGACAAGGAGAGGGAAATGATGAAAACTTGAATATGGAAGAGACCATTAGAAATTTGCATAAAGATGTCCAAATTCATAAGGTTGATAATGAAAGGCTTATGAAATCCAATGAATAACACGAGGAATTCAACATGAAGTTAATGCATATCCTTGACATAATTGAAAATAAATTGGATAAGGAGAATGACTCAAGAAAAATAGGAAGTCATAGGTCTCGTGAGGAGAAAGGAAGATTAAGGAGTGCTAGTAGACATCAACATCAATCCCCAAGGAATTCCAATAGGGTATCACCCAACAGCTCCATATCATCCCCTGTCAAGAAGCATCAGAAGAGGTATAGGGTGGATTAATTGCAAGGAGAAATGAACAAAATCAAACCTCCTACATTTGATCATGAGAAAAAGAAGGATGAAGATGTTGAGACATGGTTTCTAGGCATGAGAAAATATTTTCAATTGCATAATTATTCTTCTCATGTAGAAGGAAGAATTGTTATCTACCAGCTCAAAGGAAAAGCATCCATGTGGTGGGATCAACTTGTGCAGGTGCAACACATCAAGGAGAAAAATGTTACTTGGAAGGAATTCAAGAAGTATTTTGAAAAGAAATACTTGACTAAGAGATATTATGACAAGAAAATGAAGGATTTCTTTGAACTCAAGCTTGGAAGTATGTCCATTGATGAGTATGAAAGAAGGTTTTTGGAACTGTTGAAGTATGTCTCCTTCATCAAGGATGAGACATTTAAGATTCAAAGGTATTTGAGTGGGTTTCCATATTTCATCAATGATAAGATTCAATATGATGATCCCAAAACATTGGAGGAGACCATAAGGAGAGCTAAATTCCTATATGATCGTCAAAAATCAAGGTCAACTTTCCAAAAATCTTAGGAAGACAAGAAGAAATTCAAGATGGATTAGAGGAAGAATGGGAATAAGCCACCATTCTTTAGAAATAGTCATCAATGACAACCATCTTCTAGAGAGCCTATAATGACTTAGAAAGGTGGGAAAAGGCCAATACAACCACCTATTCAATGTTGGGGTTGTAAAGGACATCATATGTTCAAATATTGTCTCCACAGGGGTGACAAAGTTGTTGATGATTACATCTTTGTGAGACATCCTCCAGGATACGTTCTCCTTTGTGACTAAGTTGAGTCGACCTGAGAGGGAGCCCAGTGTTGGGCATACCCACGTGATGGGGAATCGTTCTCCTCTGTGTGAGAGTTGAGTCATCCCCCAAGTGGTTGGAGCATCATTCTCCTCTGGAGAGTTGGGTCGTCCCCCAGTGGTTGGGTGTGCCCATGTGATGGGTGTATCATTCTCCTTTGTGTGAGAGATGAGACGATGTGGTACTACAAATGACTCTATTGAGTATGACTTCCCTATGGTTGAGCACATGTGGACGTGTCCCTAGTGGTTGAGCACTAGTGGACGTGTGGATCCCTTGTTATATTGTCTAAGTGTAAGATTTGTCTGTAACCCTAATTGTGATGTAAAGGGTACAGGTCGACCCCACCATATGTGAAAGATAATTAATTTTTATTGTTATAATTAATTATTTAATGACTTATTGAGGTCGGCCCTGTTGTGCCAACTGACACACATTTTGTTGTGTCTGGTCTAGTATAAATAGAGGCGATTTCCCCATTGAGGAAACACACACTCACACATGTAATTTCAGAATTTCAGCAAATACATTCTAGGGATGAAGTGTGCACCTCTCTTGGGCGCAAGTTTCAATTTTGTAGAGAACCCTCTTGTTTGCATTAGGGTTTTACGGTTGGGGGATATTCTCTTGATAATATAGAAAATGATTGTTGGGTTTTATTCCCTTGAGTAGAAGGGTTTCCCAGGATATTTCTTGTGTTCTTGTGCATGGTACTTCTTCTTGTGATCTTGGTTATTACAACACTTGTAAATTGTGTAGCTACATTTGTTTATGGTTCAAGTAAATTCTAAAATGAAATAAACCTCATGCTTGAGCCTGACATAGTGAAAATTCAACAAAAGTGAGAGTTGTCCACAATGTACAACAAGATGAAACAGTGGAGGACATGGGTAGAAATATACCAAGGATATATGTATCCCCAGACAACAAGCAAGAAGAATTTCAATCACACATGATTGAAGTGGAAGGTATGATCAACAACCAACCCATTGCAATTTTAATTGATTTAGGATCTAGTCATAGTTATATAGATCCTAAGGTGGTGGAAAGATTGCATTTACCAAGAAGAAAGCATGGGAAATCTTGGTTGGTGCAGCTGGCTACCGAAGCCAAGAGAAAATTTAATGAGTTGGTTAAGTCATGTCCAGTGGGAATGAATGGGATGAGCACCAAGGAAGATTTGAACATCTTTCCTTTAGGTTCCTATGAATGTATAATTGGGATGAATTGGTTGGAACAACACCATGTTGTCTTAGACTATCATAACAAAGAATTTATTTTCCTAGATGAGGAAGGGAACCTAAGGACATTCCAAGGAATTTCCATTGCAGTAACTATCAGAGAAATCTCAGCAATGCAGCTAAAGAAATGTTACATAAAGGGATGCCAAATATTTACATCTCATATGGAAGAAAAACCTAAGAATAAGGTGTCAAATATTGAATATTATGTAGTCCTAAAGGAGTTTGAGGATGTGTTCAAAGAAATACCAGGATTACCCCCTAAAAGAGATATTTATTTCTCTATCAATCTGATGCCTGGATCAACTCTAGTATCCAAGCCTCCTTACAGGATTAGTACACCAGAACTGAAGGAGTTGCAAATGAAACTTGAAGATATTCTGAAGAAGGGATACATACGCCCAAGTGTGTCACCTTGGGGTGCCCTAGTTTTATTTGTGAAGAAGAAGGATGGGACATTGAGACTGTGTATTGACTTCAGGTAGTTGAAAAAAGTCACTGTAAAGAATAAGTATCATTTTCCAAGGATCGATGACCTCTTTGATCAATTGAAGAATGTAAAAACATTCTTAAAGATTGATCTCAAATCAGGTTATCATCATGTAAGAATTAAAGATGAAGACATCAGCAAGACTACTATCAGAACAAGGTATGGGCATTATGAGTTCACAATGGTGCCATTTGGGTTATCAAATGCACCAGTTGTCTTCATGTGTTTAATGAATGGTGTTTTCAGAGAGTACTTACATAAGTTTTTCATTGTATTTTTGGATGACATCCTTATATATTCCAAGTCGGAAGAGGAACATGAGAAACACTTGAATATGGTATTACAAGTGTTAAGAGAGCATCATTTGTATGCCAAATTGAGCAAGTGCTCATTTTATCAAAACCAAATTCATTATTTGGGACATATCATATATGAGGAAGGGATCACAATGGATCCTGAAAATATTGAGGCCATTAGAGGATGGTCAACACCTAGGAATGTGACAAAAGTCGGATTCTTCATGGGTCTCGCTAGCTACTACAGAAGATTTTTTGCATGATTCTCAAATATTTCACACCCAATTACTTCCTTTCAAAAGAAGGGAGTGAAGTTCCAGTGGTCATTGGAGTGTGAAAAGAGCTTCCAACACTTGAAGCAATTATTAACTAGTTCTCCAATTAAAAGGATTGTTGATATGAATGAAGATTTCATGTATGCACAGATGCATGCAAAGAAGGACTTGGTGGAGTCCCCGGTCAGAATGGATTTGTTGTATGCTATGAATCATAAAAGTTGAAGGAGAATGAAAGGAATTATGCCACTCATGATTTGGAGTTGGTTGCCATAGTGCATGCCCTGAAGAAGTGGAGACACTACCCCATGGGAAAAAGGTTTGAGTTGAGGATAGAACATTATGGTATGAAATACTTATTTGATCAGCCAACTTTAAATGCTAGGCAAAGCAGATGGTTGGAATTTCTTAGTGAGTACGACTTTGATATAAAGCATATCAAAGGGAAAGAGAACAAGGTGAATGATGCACTCAAAAGAAGAGTGCATGAGTTGCATGTTATAGATATTAGCATGTACCAATCAAATTTGAAGGGCAGAATCTCAAAGGCTGCAAAATTTGATTTGCATTGCATGGAATTAGTGGAAAAATTACAACAAGGCAATTTGCAGTAGAAAGTCAATGATTACAAGTTGGGAGTTGATGAAGTTCTTAGGTACAGAGGAAAAATTTATGTACACAATTCTCAGGAATTGAAAATTATGATATTGAGGCAAATGCATGATGTGCCTTATGCTAGGCACCTAGGTTATCAGAAAACAATTGTAGCTGTAAAGAGCCAATATTATTGGCCAGGCATGAAGAAAGAAATTGTTGAGTACATTTCCAAATGATGGGAGTGTCAAAAGGTCAAGGCTGAGCATAGGCACCCAACTGGTTTGTTGCAACCATTACCCATTCCTGAGTGGAAGTGGGAAGTAGTAACAATGGATTTCATCACCAAGATGCCCAAAACAAACAAGCAACATGATTCTATCATGGTAGTGGTGGACAAGCTTACTAAAGATGCCCATTTCATTCCAGTGAAGCTCACTCACAAGGCAAACAACGTTGCAGATATTTATATGAGGGAAGTAGATCGATTGCATGGTATACCCAAGACAATTGTGTCTAACAGAGACCCAAATTTTACCTCAAAATTTTGGAAAGGTTTATTTAAAGGATTTGGAACAAATCTGAATTTTAGCACAACTTATCATCCAAAGTCTGATGGGAAAACTGAGAAGGTGAACCAAGTGATTGAAGATATGTTGAGGATGTATGTGATGGATAAACCATCAAAATGAGAAGTCTATCTACACTTGGTAGAGTTTGCTTACAACAATGGGTACCAAGCATCTCTGAAGATGAGACCATTTGAGGCACTTTATGGAAAAAAGTGCAACACACCTATAAGTTGGAACAACCCAACAAATAGAGCAATAGTTGGGCTAGAGTTTCTCAAGGAAATGAAAGAGAGGATGTCAAAAATAAAGAACAATTTAAAGGCTTCTCAAGACAGGAAGAAAATTTATGTTGCTAAGGGAGGAATTCATAGGGAATTCTGTGTAGGTGATCCTGTATTCTTGAGAGTGAAGGCCAACAAAAGTTCCCCGAAGTTGGGAAATTGTTCCAAGTTGGAAGCTCGTTATTGTGGGTCGTTTGAAATCCTAGAGAGGATTGGGATTGTAGCTTATATGATGGTATTACCTACATTTATGTTTATTCATAATGTATTCCATGTATCATTGCTCAAGAAGTATATACCTGATGCTAATCATGTTATTGATTGGAATGTGATTCGGGTGGAGAAAGAATGTGCTTTTCAAGTGCATCTGGTGTGCATACTGGACCAAAAGATCAAGCAGTTCTAGAATTGAGCCATAGAGATAGTAAAGGTCCAAGGGACCTAGTACGGTCCTAAGGATGCAACTTGGGAGCATGAAGATGTTATGCAGGAAGAATACCCACATCGTTTTTAATATTCTTGGAAATCTTGCTAGTAACATGTAAATAAGTTGCACTGAGGACAATGCAAAAATAAGGGGAGGGGATTGTAATTCCCCAAGGCTGAGCCCCAGTTGAATTGTAAACATGTTTTATAAGCTGGTAAGCCAAGTGATTATAATATAGGAAGCTCATGTGATGATTAGGTTGGGGAGCCTAGATGCTTAAGGCCAGTGAGCCTATTTTTGTATATGTAAACACTCATATCATTAATATAAATACATCATTGCATGTAGACCAACTATGATAAAAGAGTATGGGGGACTAAGCTCCACTAGGTAGGGAAAGGGAGGGGCTAAGAGACTAGGAAAAATGGATAAGCTTGAGGGATTAACTCTAAAAGGTATTATTATATTATTATTTCCTAAAGACTATGGTAGGGATAATTGTTTTATCCTAAGTCTCATGGAAGAGGGAATAAATCCCAAGTGGAGAGAAACAAGATCCAAGAAGGCCATGTGTCAATCATGGCGCATGCAAATATAGGTGGGGAATAATAATATATTTTCCCATCTTTCCCCATTCATTCACGCACTCACGCACTGAGCCATCCCCCCATCGTCAGCCTCTACATTATTCACGCACCTCTGGAACCTACATCCATTTTGAGTTATCCCATACTTTACCTATGAAATACAATGCACCTGTACTTTTTCTGAGCCCGTACCGTGCCTTAACAGTTTTCTATTGTTTCCAACGCAACCCCTTGTCTCAGTGTGGCTTGTTTCCATCATCTGTTATATACCCGAGCTTTGTTGCTGCCATCACCTTTACTCGATTGACTAAAGAGTTGGATTGAAGAAGCAGGTTGTCAGGCATGTGGTTTGAAGAGGTGGGTTGTCAATCTCATGGACTGAAGAAGTAGGTTTCCAGGCCTGTAAGCAACTCTCTCCAGGTGAGAGAGATTGTTGGGGAAGTGATTTTTCCAGAGGGAGCCCAATGAAATCTATAGTTCTCTGAGAATTCATGCTCAGACTATTGTTGAAGCCTTGAAAGGGAAGTGGGGAAGTCGAAGGACTGTTGAGAAGAGAAGGGGCACACTTCCTAGGGTGGGACAGGCATGTGTGGAATGAGAGGTTGTAGTGTGAGTTGGCTTCGGGGACAAAATCTTTCATGTTGACTGTGCAACTTCCATTTGTCCTAGCCTAGCCTAGCCTAGGAATCCCTTTACCCAGGTGGATTTTAGTCCCAGCTCGGGGGTGACCCACTGCTGTGGGTGATGAGAAGCATGGTCTAAGACTGTGAGGTTTGTGGAAGGTCTGCACGCAATTGGCGGTCTTCCATAAAAATATAAGTACCATTTATGTGTTCATTTTCATGTCGTGTATTTGTACATGCCTATATTTATGAGTTTTTCCTATATATGTTGTATGTATAGTCTTACTGTTATTTCCTCATTAATATGTGTATTAGTATAATGTAATTGTTTCTTAAGTTTTATATGTATGATGTTCCACAAGAGTTTATGTGTGGCATAGCCCAATTGGTCTATGGTTGGGTATGTACATTTTTGAATATCAGAATCATGAGAAGTTCTCAATATGGAAGTCCCCGGCCTGGGAGGCCCAACGTGTGCTACCAATTTTGTTTCAAAACTTGGAAAGAGTGTTTTATGGAGTAGCAATAAAATGATAGAGGACCCTATGTTATTTGATTTGAGCACCAAAAGGAAGGCAATGAAGATCTAAATGATTACCAAAATACATCACAGAGAACCCAATAAGAGGATTGGTTTCCATTGTAAATGTCTTCGAGTGTAGAAATGGCTTCGCCATAGTCAACTTATCTAACCTTCTTTGCATGGAAGCTTCCAACTATCAGTGCAACAAAGACACATGGCATTTCACATAATAATTATTGATTATTCATATGAAAAAGTATAGATTTATTTTTCCAAAATATTTTTATCTTAATTATTAGCCTTGTTTTTCTTTTTTTCCGTGTTTGATATTTGCCACGTGCATGGTGTTATATATTGAATTTGATCTTTTTATATTTTCTTGTTTGGAAGAGCCATTTGATCGAGTTGAACTGTAATTGTGGAATGCTGATGACCGATATGAAAAGTCGATACCTTGCCCCCTGCAATCAATAGATTATATTTCCCTATTGTCGTTATTATATTATTCCATGCATACATAGTTGGTTTGGGTTGGTTAGTCCGGGTTGGCCTCCATAATGCCATGTACTATCGATGACGAGTATGATTATATCCAGTGGCGCAACTACCAGCGTAGGACACATGCATGAGTGGTAGGTATTATTATTACAAGAAGGTCGAGTCATTTTTGGAGATACCAATACCCCTTCCTCATCAATCTTGCCTCACTATCAATCACATGTCCATCACTCAAAGGGGAACTCACACTTCAATCCTCCTAACCTTAGACTCCCAAGAAACCTCAGACTCTTCCATAGAATGCACGCTCTCTATTTCATCTCTGTGCTACCAGAAAAAAACATCGGGTGAGTTCTTTTAGTTTTTGAACAAAAGGTATGTGCCTAACTGAATGGGTGAGAAATTTTAGAGGAATGCTTTACTGAATATAACATAGGCTTGACACCTTAGCCAATTTATTCAATAAATAACGTAATGTAGATTTATGATTGTGGTTAATTCTATTGGATATTTTATTATTATGATATATTTCTATTTGTTTTTAATTAAATTACAAATTTTGGTGGTTGATTACTGAATACTATAATTAAATTTGAATTAGTTTATAAAAATTGAAATCTCACTATGTATATAATATTGCAAGGATCATCACCTCACTGCATCACCACCCAAACCATTTTTCCTGTTGCAATTTTGTTAACAATATTACCAACTTAATAAGAACTGTGACCTCAAAACGAGAACTCTAGCCCAAAAAACTCATATTTTTGCATAAAAAACATGAAAATCAACCCCAATTAAAAAAGTGGTGCTACTGGTCGCACCATTTTTTTAAACGGGGTCAAAATTACAACATTTTTCAAGCATGACCTTCAAAACTTATACAATAGCTCAGAAAAACCTTAAAATTAACACCTAAATAAACAAAAACAAAAATGACGATAACTAAAGAAAAAAGTTTTTTCTAAACGTTACAATTATGACTCATTTCAACCAAATTGAAACCGTGGTTTTGACAATAGATCCCTATGCCAAAAAAAGAAACCCAAAATTGGATACAAAATGGTCACTTAACAATTTATTTACTAACATTTTTTGTTTCTTCTTAAATTTAAATTGAAAAATAAATAAATAGAAAGGACAAAATCTTCGCAACTTTTTTTTTCAACTGAAGCAAAAAACACATAAAAAAAAATACATATTCAAAACCCAAATTATATAAAATAAAAACATTTAAAAAAAGGGTTGAAAAAAACATATTTAAAAAAAATAATAACCAAAATAACCCTTTAAACTT
>ML789051.1:24023-85465 GCA_009831015.1 Picea engelmannii | reverse complement strand
TCATTATCAAAGAACCAGTCACAAACTTCGACAATGCAGGCAATGTACACGCGCCCCAAGTAACATACTTGTGTCATGGTAAACAATACGGTTTCCTTGGCCATGGCCCGAGCCCTGCCTTTCTCTCTGTAATAGCGAGCTCGTAAAAGACAGGATGCCCGGCAAGCTCAGGCCAGGAAAGTGAAAACTACAACGATACGCAGCATCTGAACAGCGTCAGGACAATCGGCTAGATTAATGCATTATGAAACTACATCGATACGTAGCATCTGAACAACGTCAGCACAATCGGCTAGATTAATGCATTATGGAAGTAGTTGTTGTGATCAAATTGATCTACCGAAACATATGGCACTCTATTAAATGTCCAAAAGCAGATTTAGTGAATGTCCAAAAAGATTTAGTGCTGGTAAGTCTCACATGTGCCACGACGAAGCTTTGGGAAACTAAAATGAAGTATTGTAGGCGTTTGATGAATCCGTATCTGAGCAGATGAGGGTGTCGGACCACGTATTCTCAGTCCTCAAATCGCGTGATTCCACAAAACATGCACCACTGCCATCGCAATGTGCAGAAACTCAACGTCAGTATTTTTTCAATATAAAATATGGAAAGAAGTGACGTAAACATTAATTGAAGTACATTGGAAGATGCGAAGCCAGCAATAACACTTGAAACTTATAAACCAATAGAATTGTTACAAATATATATATTTTTTATTTTAAAATATATAAATAAAAATTTCCTAAGTTAAACATTATAATTTCTGGGAAATTTTAAAGTCAACTACTAACTAATATCAAGTCAACCATGAACTCATGGCTATAGTCCCTGCCCTTGGCCTTTCAGGCAGGGACTAATAATGCATTGGTGTCATATGCTAATAGTAGGTTGAATGAAACACCGACTAATAATGCATTGGTGTCATATGCTAATAGTAGGTTGAATGAAACACCGTCTCAAAATATATTTTTTTAATTTTCGAACTTAGGAATTATGGCTGAAATATACTTTGAAATGTATATATCCTAAAAAATATTATATATCAAAGTAGGGATTCACTTAAAAAAAAGTAATCAAATATTTTAATGTATAGTGTATAACATTATAGTTGAAAAATGGAGATTAATATCATTAAGTTTAAGAAAAACTTATTAATTAATAAAGTTTATTATTAGGTATTATTATTAGTTTTTACCGAAGGTGCAAAGGGATTATAGTGATTAATAATTCATTGACTTCATATTAATATGTCCTTTGACTATAAATTTTCGCATCCTTTGTATTGTTTGTACTATAGAAGTAAAAACATTATTTTTTATATAAAAAATAAAAATTTATATGTCATCGTCTCATTGGAGAATATATTCGAGGTCTTATTGACAGCTTCGTTGTTCCCAATGTTCTAAATATGTAGATATCCAAAGTTTTGAGCTTAGACGCTCCTTTTTAATTTTATTATATTTTTACTGAAATGTTTACAAACCGAAAGTTCCGAGCATGGGCGCTGTTTTTTTTATTAGTGTATTTGTCCTATTATTATTTATTAGTGTATTGTATTAAAATGTTTGCATACCAAAGGTTTAGATCATTGACATTTTTCTTAAGGTGCTTGAATAGGCCTGACAACTTAAATGTTTACATGGCGCAAGGTCCTGAAACAGGCCCGACAGCTTAAATGTTTGCATACCGCGAGGCCCTTAGACAACCTAACAACCTTAAATGTTTACCTAAATAGGCTTCTCGTAGTACATTTTTCCTCGAAAATTTCCATACAATGTTGTAGTGAATTTGGACAATATTGTTGTCCACCGCCAGTTGAATAGGCATTGTATGTTTCATACTTCTTCTAGGCTTGGAATGCAATTATGTCATCGTTGAAGCTACATACATTGTTTACTGGTTCTGTAGGTGTTTATTCTTCGTTGGTTCCTCGGTTGTTACTTGTTGTTGTTTGGTTCAACTTTGCAAGGTTGAGGTCCTGCATTCGCAGTTGGATTTGTTTGTTTGTTTTTACTTTGCGGGGTCCAGGTGCTACACCCACAATTCGACTTGTGCTTCTGTCGTTCATCGTTTCAGAGTAAGTTTCAATGCCATAGCTTCATTTTCTATTCCTTCTTTGTTGTTAAGTGTTTGTAGTTTGCAAGTAAGAATGTTTTCTTATTTCTACCAGCATGCTCGTCATATGTTTCTGGTTCCTTCTTTGCTTCTGCTACAATTTGGTAATCGTTGGAGATACATATGTTGTTTACTGGTTCAGTGGTTGTTTCTTCTTGGTTGGTTCGTCGGTTGTTGGTTGTTGTTGTTTGGCTCAAGTTTGTGAGTTTGGGGCCTTAGGACTGCAGTTCGGCATATTGGTGCTTTCTCACTGGTTTGGTGCTTGCTTTTTTCTTTTGTTTGCTTCGGCTTTGCAGGGTTGGGGTCCTGCACCGGTAGTTAGAGCTGGGTTTTGTTTTTATCCCTTTGCGGTCTTTGGGTCCTGCACCCACGAGTGGACTTGCGGTTGTGTTGTTTGTCGTATTTGGCGAAGTCGAGATCTGGCGCCTGTTCCGTGCCCGCCTTTTTTGTTGTAAAAAAAAATTGATACTTCAGTGTTGACATGATACAAAATACTGGCATAAGAAATATTTGGACAACTACATGTGCAATTGCAATATCCGTTGTCTTTTTGTTAAAATAAAACATGTGCAAAACACACTTATTAACCATATATGGTGAAATGTGCCCATATCACAATACAACTTCTTTATCCTCTACACAGAGCGGTGTGACCACGATACAATTTGTCTTGAACTTGAGATATGATATGTACACCAAAAATACTGCAAAATTATATTTCCATGTCTGGAAGCATATCTGGATACTTTGCCATAGAAAACCAAAAGCATTTAGTTATGGCCATGCAATTTCTTAATATTTTGTGTCTTGTAATATATTTTGGGCAAGGAAAAACTTTATATATTTACAACCATGGATGGAGAAAAGCAAAGGTTCATGTTTCTAACTATCTTTTATTCTGTTCGTTGATTCTCATTTACTGTATGTACATATTACGTGTTCTTCGTTGCATACCAGCTTCCATTCATGTTCATTTTATTTTGTGTGTTCCCACATTCAAACAAACAGAATAGCTAGAGAAAACGAAGGAGTCTTAATTGCAGCACTGGAAGAGGAGATACAAAGGTACATGCTTGTACTGTTATTTCATATTTCATTGTTTTGTATTTCATTTATTGTCTGTATATGTGTTCACTTAGTTTATTGTATGTAGATATTGTTTACTTTCCTACATAATTACTTATCTTCATTATAGGTCTTCCTACATACTAACTTCCTTCATGTCCATTGTATTTTTCCTGCATTTCTACATTTAAACAAACAGAGTGGTTGGGGAGGACGATGGACTCTTTGGTGCGAATGTAGAGGAGGACATACAGAGGTGCGTACATGTACTCTTATTTCATATTCCAGTGTTTGGTATTTCATTTATTGTTTGTGTATTTTTTCTACTTGTTCTACTGCTTTGCACCTTTTTTACTCTGTGTATATACTACATATCTTTCTACTTATTCTCATATGAACCGTATTCTCTTTGTTGCTATATTGAAATAAATAAAACTGTATTTATTTCTTTTACATGTCTTTCTGCATACTAACTTTCCTTCATGTCCACTGTAAACATAGTTACCAACTTAACGAGAACTCTACAGAGTTCTCGTTTTTGGGGGGTCAAGTTTTTTACCCCATTTTTAAAAATGGTGCTACTGGTAGCACCCCCCTTCCATTTTTAGGTGGTTTTTTGATATTTTAAATTTTCTGATACATAAGGTTTCACTTTGTTTTTTTAAATGCTCGTCTTTTCATTTATTTTCAAATTGTTCAATTTTTATTTTCTTTTTTCTCAACGATGTTTTTTCATCTATTTTCAAACTTTTTTATTTTTATTTTTATTTTTATTCAATGGTGTTTTTAATCATATTTTTATGCTTCATCCAATGTTAAAAATGTTGTACACCATTTTTTTTTTTGAAATTAAGATTTTTCATATAATTATCTGTCCTTAATTAAGTTATGGTTCCATACATTTTAAATATAGTGAAAAATATCATTTTTAACACACTTTTTTTTACCTTACTTCAATACATAGAAAATAATTGTAGTTAAATAACACTATTTTTAAATATTTAGCAAAAAAATATAATTCATTTTTTTGGATCAATTAAAAACTAAAATAAATAAGAAAACAAACAAAATTGAAATATAAAAAACAAAAACATTTTAAAAACAAATTTATATGAGAAAAAACCATTGAAGAAAAACCTAAAAAGCTAAAGAGGAAAAGAAAACCATAAAATTAAAAATATATATAAAGTAAGAAAAATGAGAAAAAATTAAGAAAAAGGTAAAAAAAAAAATTATAACCCAAAAAAACTTTAAATAGGTGAAAAAACCCCAAAAAAATTAAAAACATATACAAAAAAATCTCAAATTAAAAAACTTAAAATAAAAATTTTAATACAAAATTTAAATAAAAATTAACAAAAATAAATTGAAAAACCTTAAAACTACAACAAAAAAATTAAAATTTATATCAAAAACCTTAAAAAAATAAAATTTACACCAAAAAAATTCATAAATATCTAAAAACAAACATAAACATATTTTATAATATAACATTGTTATAATATAACATTGTTATAATATAACAATGTTATATTATAACAATGTTATATTATCAATGGGACCTGGGCTAGGCCCGCAGGGGGGCTAGGGCGATGCATGCATGCATCGCCCTAGCCCCCCTCCAGGCATGACCCAGGTCCTGTGGGCAATGTTATATTATAACATTGTTATAATATAACAATGGTATATTATAACATTCTTACATTATTAACATATTATCAAAAAAAACATTTAAATAAATTTGTAGCTTAGGTAATATTAGTGTTTTTGTTAATTTTTTTTTTTATTTTAGATGTTTTTTTTTAATATTTTATTGAATTTTTATTATTTTTGAGTTTTTTTTTTCTAATTTTTTTTTCTTTTTTAAGTTTAAAGGGATTTTTTGCTCTTCTTTTTAACACAAAAACATATTTTTGTTTTTTAAATTATAGTTTTTGGGAAATTTTAAATTTTTTTCATTTCTTTCTAGTTTTTCTTTGTTTTTCACAATTTTGTTAGCTCATAAAATTTCTTAGCTCCTATGTTTTGAATATGGTCAATATAACAATACTTTTAAGAAATTATTTATGTTTCATTCAATGTAACTTATATTTACTATTTTATTATTAAAAGTAAAAAAATATTAAAAAGCGACGTTGAATTTTTAAAGTATATTGTGATATTTTCATGGCATTATGTATTACCTTGTGTTTTGCGTGATAATAACATTTAAAAAGTAAACATTTAAGGGTTTCTTTTATGATTTTGTTTACAATAATGATGAGTTATTTTACCACATTATAAAAATGTGTCATTTTCATACCCCAATTTTAGAATGGGTGCTACCAGTAGCAGTACTTTTCAATTTGATGGTGGATTTTGAGGTTTTGGTTTTAATGGTACCAAGTGATAAAAATACGATTTCAAATGATCTCAAAATTTAACGTTTTGAAAAGAAAAGAAAAAATTCAAAAACAACTTATTTGTTTTTAGGTGCTGATTTTAAGGTTTTTCTGAGCTACTATCTAAGTTTTGAAGCCCATGTTTGAAAAATGTTGTAATTTTGACCTCGTTTTAAAAAATGGTGCTTCATGTAGCACCACTTTTTGATTTGGGGGTTGATTTTGATGTTTTTTATGCAAAAATATGGGTTTTTTGGGCCAAAGTTCTCATTTTGAGGTCACAGTTCTCATTAAGTTGGTAACTATGTTTGTATGTTCGGCGTTGCTACCTTGAAAGAAACAGATTGGTTGGACAGGAAGATGAATTCTTTTATGTGACAGCAGAGGGGTCTGTGGTACAATCATCGAAAATGTATACCAATTGTGCTAGTAAATTAAACATACAAAACGGGTGGGGGCATATAATATTGGACTAGAAAACGATGATTTGGAAACAATGGGCCTTTCTGCCCTCCCCATTTCTAATTTTTCCATTTTCTATTATCCCTTTTGCTTTCTGATTGCTCTGCTTAGTCATCTTTCTGAAAATGCCTTGGTGCGCAGGTTGGCAGACTCACTTGTTCACATTTATGGTCATACTTCTACCTTATTCCATACTTACCCACTTTGTCGATTACGGGTGTTGTGTTGGCGGGTTCAAGATTGTGCCTCTGGCTTCAGGGGTTTTGTGATATACAGATTGGCCTTCATACACCGTCATCACGCCATATTTACTGTTACACATTTTTTCCAGTCAAAAAATCTGAGGCATACAATTTGACCCTATGGTCCTCATGTTTCCTGAGTATCCCTTCACACCCTATTTCGTATTCCATCTCCTTGGACCCTGCATGTGACATTAAGAACAATTATGGACAATATACAATGCATGTGATTGTTTAGTCATTCTGATGTTCATCTACACATGCTTGCATCAGAAAACATTAGACTAGTGACATGGCCATCAATAGTCAATCATCCCAAACATCAACAAACCGACAAGGCCAAATGTAAAGATGCATACATTTTGTTCCCCATATGTTTACCAATCAAATATCCTCAGCTATTTATTCATCTATGGCATGGTGAATATGTTGATGTCATATGCAACACATACTTTGCAGTTCACAAGAAGTATCAACAAGTGCAAGTGAGACGTCGAACATAGTGCAGGTTCCGCAGACTAAGAGGTCTGGTTGCAAAACTCTGGCTCCATAGTTCATCCAAGCTATGCGTCTACTTGTACATTTATGTCAGGAAAAAAATAAAACAAAAAAAAAATGCACACTACCATTCACATTAATTTTCCTGTTGAAAAAATGTCACGAGGTCTAAACTTGTAACACCCAAAATACTATCAATAGAGGGCTTGAACAACCGTTGAAATGGAAAAGTGTTCATCGGGGACATAATGGTCGTCTATAGCACCTACTTGGACAAGGAAAACAAAACTAGATCCATTATGCATGCTGACATGACAGATAAGGAGGCCCCGATGACAGTCACATTGACTATTCCCACACAATTTGTCCAGAAACATGCAGAAAAGATATTTCCAGGTAATGGGATATCCATTACAAATTTTAAAATATTTCCCAAAACAATATATGACCGTGGTGATTTTGATTGGATTAAATCACTCAAAGAAACAAGTATTGTGGAAAAAATTCTCGCTATTTGTTCGGAATATCTTTTTGTCTCGGACGCAACTATCAGCGAACTTGCACAGAGAAACAACATTTACCCAATCGGAAACATTGGCGCAGTTGTAACACTCACAAGAAAACTTGGCTCACAACACATTCTCCATATAAAAGATGGAGAGTCAGACAACGACAAGGCAATGGTACCGTTCTCCATATCCAGTTTTGTTCTTTACTTTTGCATGTCCATGTATCTCGGTTAAGTTACACAAATATTGCACTGTTCCATGTTGCAGCTGCAATTGTTCGATACCTATTCAAATTTGTTTTTTTCAATGGAACAACAATTGCATAAAGGGAAATTTCCACTTATGCTCTTCAAAAATATAACAAAAAAAAGAGATGTTAAAGAAATGATCTTTCGCACAACCCAAGCAACATTTGTAACAAAATTGCAAGCAGACATAGTACAGGATCTCAAAAAACTAAACAACTCTACAACTATTGTGCATATACATCTACAGATTCATCCTCACTTTGCTCATACAAATAACCTTCACCAAACTTCTGTAGTTTTTTTTTATTATTATTCTTTCTTTGGTGCAGTTGTATATTATATTGTTCAATATATTAATTGCTATGCTCATGTTTCTAGGTTGAGGGTGTTTTGGTTGCATCGAATGCGTACTCGACCCCCTTCAAGCTTGTATGTATGAAATGCAACTCTCCTTCTTCTACTTTTTCTTTCATAAGTGATGATACAATTGATTGTCTACGATGCAGTAAAAAATGTGCATGCATATATAGACATTGTCTCAATGATGCCATCCGAACTGTGGGCAACACAACCGTGCATTATACAATTAGACAACCTATGTTACAAAATGTGCTTCCTGGGTTAGCAGAATTGTCATATGAAGCATACCTACATAAAAAGGAAAACAATGTCTACATGTTGCACGACTTTCAGATACATAGCAAATTTACCTTAAATGAGTACAATGCAATATTGCATATCGGCTAAAAGAAAAAGAAAAAAACATATCAAGCTTTGGCAGGAAACAAAAATATCTCATGTGTGTCTGTAACTTTTCTTCAATACCGAGATGAATGTTTGTCGGAGTCGAGTTCTTTGGATTTTACATCTACAATTGTAAAATTCTCTTTCTAGAGATTTTGTCTCTTCTTGTACACTTGAAAGAAGAAGGAGAATCTAATTACAAATGCAATCGATGTTGTTATTTTGATTTATTTTTTTTGCATCTCCCAGTAATAATTTTGGATATTTGTTGTAGTGTGAAAATTGAAATAAATAAAAAATGGTGGCTAGTTGTGGCTTTGATGAAGGAATTTGCACGTTTTTGGGTGCCCAAATTGGACAATTGTTTTCCAACTATATATCCATGCAAAGATTTCTGCATTTGTTTTGGGTACCCGAATAAAAACAAATGGTCTCCAACTATACATTTATGGTATGGTATCTGCGTTTTCTCGATGCCCTAATTGAAAAACAAAGGACTCAGCATGGATTGAAACATGATCTTGATATTTTCATATCTCACTATAGATATTGGGGAGTTCGGGCATTGGAATTCATACAGATAGGTGTGGTTGTTGGTAATGTACACGTGCATAAGATTGTTCAGTCCAGAAATGGGAAGGATGAGAGAAAACACCATAAAAAGTATCCAACTATGAATAACTCAGGCCCATCTTTTGAACCATCGAAATAGATTGTTCCTCTGGGCAAAACCATCAGGCATTTCCAATAATATGGGAAATTTGGCATTGTTAAAACTGGTAGTGACAGACCATGGCACTATCAGAAGAAAATGTCCATAGTGATCTTGCTTAATTGTAAAATAATAATCGACAAATTTCTTGTTCCCCATTTTGAGTTCTAGTTATACCTAGTATACAGTGGCAAAGCTCCGTTGGTTTTGTGTTTTCTTGTGTTTGGCATACTTTTGTTCATGTCCCATGGCCCCGGTTATTTTCTCTTGGGAACATATACCAAATGTAAGAGAAAACCAATGCCACGATGTTTTTTTTTATATATAAACTTGTTTGATGCAAAGGTCGATGCGTACTGCTCTATGGAACCTTGTGGGATCTTGCTTGATGCCTTCTGTGTTCATGTGTTTCCTTCTTCCTTACCTTTTAATACATTTGGTGTTTACTTGGTTCTTGGTTGTATGCTTTGTTCTAGAAAATTAATAATACATTCAGTATCTTCGTAGTTTTTCTATGATCTTAAAGACTATAGAGGACATGCTTTGCACTTTAGTATAAGCTCTGTGACGCAAATGTAGTATGTGGCTCATTTTAGCACTTTTCCTTGATCGATGAACTTAGAAAAATTTGAAATAAAAGAATATATACTATGTGAATTCCACTTGAACAATCATATCAATGAGAAGACATTAAAATTCAAATTTTTCATTGTTATGTTTGCAGTGAAGCTGATAGTACAATAACTTTACTTAGACATCCCAAAATTTATTTTCTTGTAGCTTTTCGACGCTTCTCTTATACAAACAGATCCTGGAAACTATAAGCATGGCTCGTTGTATCTATTCCTTGATTGAAAAACCTGTTCACATATTTAATGCACTTCATAGTTACTGTTAAGACCATCAACGGGGCTTTCTTACACCAATTCGTGCTTCCGAAAATTGCCATCCCCTTTATTTTTTCCCTCTGCTTTCCCTTTCTGGTTACTTACTCGTTTTTCGGAAAATGTCTAGGTGCGGGAGTTGGCGAATTCACGTCTTCAGATCTACCAATTGTTCCTTTTATATCACCAGCCCGACCGACCGCTTCCCTGTTTCATATTGAACAAACTTTTTGGATCGCAGGTTCCCGCATAGGCGAGTTCAACATTGCATTTCCATTGTTTTGCCGCCTGCAAACAACACCTGGACTTTCGCGATCTACAAATTAGCAAACAAATTCCCCTTTATCTCATTTTTAGCACTTTTCCTTGATCGATGAACTTAGCAAAATTAATCTCCTGGAATAAATTGAAATAAAAGAATATATACTATGCCAAGTCCAATGGAACTATCATATTAACGAGAAGACATTAAAATTCAAATTTGTCGTTGTTATACTTGCGGTGAAGTTGATAGTACAATAACTTTACTTAAACATACAAAAATTGATTTTCTTGTAGCTTTTCGACGCTTCTCTTATACAAACAGATCCTGGAAACTATAGGCATGGCTCACTGTATCTATTCCTTGATTGAAGAACCCGTTCACATGTTTAATGCACTTCATAGTTACTGTTAAGACCATCAGTGGGGATTTCTTACACCATTTCCTGTTTACGAAAATTGCCATCCCCTTTATTTTTTCCCTCTGCTTTCCCTTTCTGGTTACTTACTCATTTTTTGGAAAATGTCTAGGTGTGGGAGTTGGCAGATTCACATCTTCAGATTTCCACTTACTTTTATATCACCTGTCTGACCGAGCGCTTCCCCGTTTCATATTGAACAAACTTTTTGGATCGCGAGTTCTCGTATAGGCGGATTCAACATTGTGTTTCCATTGTTTTGCTGCCTGCAAACAACACCCAGACTTCCATGATATACAAATTAGCAAACAAATTCCCCTTTATCTCGTTTTAGCACTTTTCCTTGATCGATGAACTTAGAAAAATTAATCTCCTAGAATAATTTGAAATAAAATAATATATACTATGCAAAGTCCAATGGAACTATCATATCAACGAGAGGACATTAAAATTCAAATTCGTCGTTGTTATACTTGTGGTGAAGGTGATAGTACAATAACTTTACTTAACATCCCAAAATTGATTTTCTTGTAGATTTTCGACGCTTCTCTTATACAAACAGATCCTGGAAACTATAAGCATGGCTCACTGTATTTATTCCTTGGTTGAAGAACCTGTTCACATGTTTAATGAACTTCATAGTTACTGTTAAGACCATCAATGGGGATTTCTTACACCAATTCTCGCTTCTGAAAATTTCCATCCCCTTTATTTTTGTCCTCTTCTTTTCCTTTCTGGTTACTTACTCGTTTTTCAGAAAATGTCTAGGTGCGGGAGTTGGCAGATTCACGTCTTCAGATTTCCATTGTTACTTTTATATCACCCGCCCGACCGATCGCTTCCCCACTTCATATTGAACAAATTTTTTGGATAGAGGGTTCCTGAAAGATGCATACATTATGTTCCCCATATGTTTACCAAATAAATATCCTCAATTGTTTATTCATCTATGGCATGGTGAATATGATGATGTCATCTGCAACACATATTTTGCAGTTCACAAGAAGTATTAACAAGTGCAAGAGAGACGCCAAACATAGCGCATGTTCCACAGAATAAGAGGTCTGGTTACAAAACTCTGGCTCCATAGTTCATCCAAGCTATGGCTCTACTTGTACATTTATGCCAAGAAAAATAGAAAACAAAAAAAATAATGCACACTACCATTCACATTACTTTTCCTATTCAAAAAATGTCACCAGGTCTAAAATTGTAACACCCAAAATACTATCAATAGAGGGCTTGAATAGCCACCAAACTGGACAAGTGTTCATCAGGGACATAATGGTCATCCATAGCACCTACTTGGACAAGGCAAACAAAACTAGATCCATTATGCATGCTGGCATGACAGATAAGGAGGCCCTGATGACAGTCACACTGACTATTCTCACACAACTTGTCCAAAAACATGTAGAAAAGATATTTCTAGGTAATGGGATATCCATTACAAATTTTAATATATTGCCCAAAACCGTATATGACCGTGGTGCTTGTGATTGGATTATATCGCTCAAAGAAACAAGTATTGTGGAAAAAAAATCTGCTATTTGTTCATAATATTGTTTTGTCTCGGATGCAACTATCAGCCAACTTACACAGAGCAATTAAATTTACTCAATCGGAACCATTGGTGCAGTTGTCACACTCGTGAGAAAACTTGGATCGCAACACATTCTCCATATAAAAGATGGAGAGTCAGACAATGACAAGCCAATAGTATCATTATCCATATCCAGTTTTGTCCTTTACTTTTGCATGTCCATGTATCTCGGTTAAGTTACACAAATATTGCATTGTTTCATATTGCAGCTGCAATTGTTCAATACCTATTCAAATTTGTTTTCATCAATGGAACAACAATTGCATAAAGGGAAATTTCCACTTATGCTCTTCAAAAATATAACAAAGAAAAGAGATGTTAAAGAAAGGATCTTTCACACAATCCAAGAAACATTTGTAACATAATTGCGAGCAAACATAGTACAAGATCTCAAAAAACTAACCATCTCTACAATTGTTGTGCATATACATCTACAAATTCATCCTCACTTTTCTCATACAAATAGCCTTCACCAAACTTCTGCAAAATTGTTTTATTATTATTTTTTCTTTGGTGCAGTTGTATATTATATTGTTCAATATATTAACTGTTATGCTCACGTTTCCAGGTTGAGGGTGTTTTGGTTAAAGCGAATGCATAATAAACCCCCTTCGAGCCTGTATGTGAAAAATTCAACTCTCCTACTTCTTCTTCTGCTTTCATAAGTGATGATACAATTGATTGTCTGCGATGCAGTAAAAAATGTCCATACATATATAGACATTTCCTCAATGCTTCCATCCGAACTGTGGAAAACACAACCGTGCATTGTACAATTAGAAAACCTTTGTTACAAGATGTGCTTCATGGGTTAGCAGAATTGTCATATGAAGCATACCTACAGAAAAATGCAAATAGTGTCTACATGCTACGCGACTTTCGGATACATAGAAAATTTACCTTAAATGAGGACAATGTAATATTGCATATCGGCTGAAAGGAAAAAAAAAATCATATCAAGCTTTGGAAGGAAACGAAAATATCTCATGTGTGTCTGTAATTTTTCTTCAACACCCAGATGAATGTTCGTCGGAGTCGAGTTCTTCGAAGTTTACATCTACAGCTGTAAAATTCTCTTTCCATATATTTTGTCTCTTCTTGTACACTTGAAAGAAGAAGGAGAATCTAATTGCAAATGCAATCGATGTTGTTATTTTGATTTTTTTTTTGCATCTCCCAGTAATAATTTTGGATATTTGTTGCGGTGTGCAAATTGAAAAAAAAAAAATGGTGGTTGGTTATGGCTTTGATGGAGGAGTTGCATGTTTTTGGGTGCCCAAATTGGACAATTGTTTTCCAACTATATAGCCATGCAAGGATTTCTGCATTTTTTTTTGGTACCCGAATAAAAAAACATGGTATCCAACTATACATTTATGGTATGGCATCTGCATTTTCTCGATGCCCTAATTGAAAAAAAAAGGACTCGGCATGGATTGAAACATGAGCTTGAGATTTTCAGATCTCGCTATAGAGATTGGGGAGTTCGGGCATTGGAATTCATACAGACATCTGTGGTTGTTGGTAATGTACACACGCATAAGATTGTTCATTTCATAAATGGGAAGCATGAGAGAAAACCCCATAAAAAGTATCCAATTGTAAATAACTCAGGCCCATCTTTTAAACTGTCGAAATAGCTTGCTCCTCTAGGCAGAACCATCAGGCATTTCCAATAATAATGGAAATTTGGCATTGTTAAAACTGGTAGTGATAGACCATGGCACTATCAGAAGAAAATGTCCATAGTGATCTTGCTTAATGGTAAAATAGTAATCGACAACTTTCTTCTTCCCCATTTTGAGGTCTGGTTATAGCTAGCATATAGTGGCGAAGCTCCACAGGTTTTGTGTTGTCTTGTGTTTGGTAGAATTTTGTTCATGTCCCATGGCCTCGGTCATTTTCTAGTGGGAACATATACTAGATGTAAGAGAAAACCAATGCCACGCTGTGTTTTTTTAATATATCAACTTGTTTGATGCAAAGGTCTATGCACACTTCTCTATGGAACCTTGTGGAATCTTTCTTGACGCCTTGTGTATTCATGTGTTTCCTTCTGCCTCACCTTTTGATACATTTGGTGTTTACTTGGTTCTTGGTTGTATGCGTCATTATGGAAAATTAATAATACATTCAGGATCTTCGTAGTTTTTCTATGATCTTAAAGACTATAGAGGACATGCTTTGCACTTTAGTATAAGTTCTGTGACACAAATGTAGTATGTGGTTCGTTTTAGCACTTTTCCTTGATCGATGAACTTAGAAAAATTAATCTCCTGGAAAAATTTGAAATAAAAGAATATATACTATGTGAAGTCCACTTGAACAATCATATCAACGACAAGAGATTAAAATTCAAATTCGTTGTTGTTATGCTTGCATTGAAGCTGATAGTACAATAACTTTACTTAGACATCCCAAAATTGATTTTCTTGTAGCTTTTCGACGCTTCTCTTATACAAACAGATACTGGAAACTATAAGCATGGCTCGTTGTATCTATTCCTTGATTGAAGAACCTGTTCACATGTTTAATGCACTTCATAGTTATCGTTAAGACCATCAATGGGGATTTCTTACACCAATTCGTACTTCCGAAAATGTCCATCCCCTTTCTTTTTTCCCTCTGCTTTCCCTTTCTAGTTACTTACTCGTTTTTTCAGAAAATGTCTAGGTGCGGGAGTTGGAGGATTCACGTCTTCAAAAATCCCCATTGTTCCTTTTATATCACCAGCCCGACCGACTGCTTCCTTGTTTCATATTGAACAAACTTTTTGGATCGCGGGATCCCGGATAGGCGGGTTACGAGATAGGTGGGTTCAACATTGTGTTTCTATTGTTCTATCACCTGCAAACATCACCTGGACTTCCACGATCTACAAATTAGCAAACAAATTCCCCTTTATCTCATTTTTAGCACTTTTCCTTGATCGATGAACTTAGCAAAATTAATCTCCTGGAATAATTTGAAATAAAAGAATATATACTATGAAAATTCCAATGGAAATATCATATTAACGAGAGGACATTAAAATTAAAATTCGTTGTTTTTATACTTGCGGTGAAGCTGACAGTACAATAAATTTTCTTAAACATCCAAAAATTGATTTTCTTGTAGCTTTTAGACGCTTCTCTTATACAAAAAGATCTTGGAAACTATAGGAATGGCTCGTTGTATCTATTCCTTGATTGGAGAACCTTTTCACATGTTTAATGCACTTCATAGCTATTGTTAAGACCATCAATGTGGCTTTATTACACCATTTCCCGGTTTCAAAAATTTCCATCCCCTTTATTTTTTCCCTCTGCTTTCCCTTTCTTTTTACTTACTCGTTTTTTGGAAAATGTCTAGGTGCGGGAGTTGGAGGATTCATGTCTTCATATTTCCACTTACTTTTATATCACCATCCTGACCGACCAATTCCCCATTTCATATTGAACAAACTTTTTGGATCGCGGGTTCCCGGATAGGCGGGTTCAACATTGTGTTTCCATTGTTCTGCCTCCTGTAAACAGCACCCAGACTTTCACGATCTACAAATTAGCAAACAAATTCCCCTTTATCTCGTTTTTAGCACTTTTCCTTCATCGATGAACTTAGAAAAATTAATCTCCTAGAATAATTTGAAATAAAATAATATATACTATGTGAAGTCCAATGGAACTATCATATCAACGAGATGACATTAAAATTCAAATTCAGCGTTGTTATACTTGCAGTGAAGCTGACAGTACAATAACTTTTCTTAACATCCCAAAATTGATTTTCTTGTATCTTTTCGACGCTTCTCTTATACAAATAGATCCTGGAAACTGTAAGCACAGCTCACTGTATTTATTCCTTGATTGAAGAACCTGTTCACATGTTTAATTCACTTCATAGTTATTGTTAAGACCATCAATGGGGCTTTCTTACACCAATTCTCGTTTCCCCTTTATTTTTGTCCTCTTCTTTCCCTTTCTGGTTACTTACTCGTTTTTCAGAAAATGTCTAGGTGCGGGAGTTGGCGGATTCACGTCTTCAGATTTCCATTGTTACTTTTATATCACCAGCCCAACCGATCGCTTCCCCATTTCATATTGAACAAATTTTTTGGATCACGGTTTCCCAGATAGGCGGGTTCAACATTGCGTCCCCATTGTTTCGTTGCCTGCAAATAGTACCCGAACTTCCATGATCTACAAATTAGCAAAAAAAATTCCCTTTATCTTGTTTGATTTCGCTTTTTGTTTACTTGGTCCTTTTTCCAAATGTCTCCTGCTTTTATATGCAACACTCGAAGTTCCACAATATACAAATTGACCCTCAAAATCCATCATTGTCTCATGTTTCGTCTTACGCATTTTTCACTCAACAGTTGGGGTAGATACAATTTGATTATCGGGCCCTCACGTCTCCTGAGTAGAGCTTGTGGCCTTATTTTCAAGCCCATCAATATTTCTTGTTCTGAGTATATCTAATTCTTTTATATCACGAGTCCGACCAACCACTTTTCCATTGCATAATTGGCCATTGTTACCATCGTCGATTCCTGGCCATCCTTGCCCAACATTGCGCTTCCATTGTTCCGTTACGTACAAACAGCACCCGAAATTCCATGATATACAAATTGATGCTCGATATCTATCATTGTGACATACAATTTGACCATTGGCCCCTCACGTCTCCTGATTATATCTTGTGACCCTATTTTTGAAACCCACCCGACCGCTTTCCATACTTGCCCATTTCTTGGAATCTGTTTCACGGGTTGGCAGGTGGACGAAATGTGCAATGCTTAGTCACTCTTTTCCATCCCCGCCACCTTCGTACTTCTTTCTAGATATGCAATTATTAAGCTTTAATGCTAATAGTTCATCATGCAAGAACTATTAAGATTGTCATTAATGTCTGGAAGGTTGGAGAAGATTTGTCATTAATATGAATTAAACCAAGATTTGCGGAGAAGAGTGTTATCCTTTCCAAGTATTCATTTCAAACATGATGCAATCTCTTTTGTGCGTCGATCGGTTGACACCTTTACAAAATCTGTAATTCTTAATCTCTCTTTGCCATCACCGCCACCTTCGCACTTTTTTCTAAATATGAAATGAGTAAGCTTTAATGGTAGCAAATCATTACGCATGAACCCTGGATATTGTCATTCATCAGCGAAAGGCCTGAGGAGATATTCCATTGATACGCATTAAACCAAGATTTGTGGATGGTTATATTATCCCTCCCCAATTTTCATTTCAAACATCATCTGGAGCAAACGAAAATTCTCGTTAAATTTCTTGAGCATCTTGTCCATTGGAGTTCTTTGTTTCTAAACTCTGGACCTCAATTTCCTGTGTAGCTGGGGGTGTAAGGACTTCTCCCTCCAAGACCTTCGGAAGGATATTTCTCCTATGCCTTTGGAAATTATAGATTGGATCAATTGGTCTGGAGCCAGGGTTTGGACTCGGCTTAAGACTTCCTGATAGGATCTTGCTCCTCAGAATATATCATCATGAGGAGAATTTTCATGCTCTTACCTCTTCAAATTACAAGAGGCCATGTGGTTTCCCACGATTTTCTAAGGATCATGTTTCTTCAACTCAATATTGACGAGTTTAATTTCTTCTAGGGCCGCGACCTCTACTTTCGAATGGCCAAAATCTAATAGTGAAAACATGCCTATCTGCAAGGGAAAAGTAGGCCATACATTTTTCTGCAGGGCTTTTATCTCTTTACTGACTTCGCCCAGTATAGTTTGTCGTGCTACTTCTCTGCACACCAATCAGTCTGGTAGAAAATTGGGCAAGGCGTGCGGAGGAACCGAGCAACCAAAAACCCTGATATAGGAAAAATGCTCTTCAATATACTAGTCCGCTATCTTCTCCAGGTTGGCCACTACTCTGTCAAAAATCCTGCAAGGTGGGCACCCATATATGGCAATATGCATTGGAACCACCACATAATTGCAGATTTCATAAAATAAATCTTTCACTTTATCTTCCCATAGCCTCAAATGATAAATATGTATTGCCTCGGCGCTGTCTGGAGTCTAGCTCCAGCCTATCAAAGGAAAAGGTATCATAAAACAAATGGCATCCATAAAGTATGACGACATATAAAACTGGGCAGGTCGTCCTTTGGCTTTCAACATCTGATATTCGTTGATTTCCTTGGCCAAACTATCTGATAGCATTTTGGCCCAATTTAATGAAAAACCTTCTGCAACTTCGTGCATTATCAGTACCCATGATAACAGGAAGTGGGCATAATGTTCCCTCCTGAAAATTCTACAAAGCATCATGGCCACATACAACATATGAGAGTCTAATGATGTGGCGGAGTATACACCATGGGTGTCTGCTCTGAATTTCTCGGGGCATGCCCACCAATATTTGATCAAATCAGGGTAGTTCTTTACGCCTTCTGGGCACCCCTCTTCCTCGAACTTCTTTAAGAAATCGACATTATAACTGTGTTTGAATGCGGGGGACAATTTGTACATCACCTGTACATGTTCTGGGCAAAAAGATCCAACAACTGCTTTATGCGCATTGTAGATGGCCCTAGTAGTGACGTCAGCATTCTCCAGTTTCCATCCTGTCATGTCATTATACGGCATGAGCCTCGGCCGCGTGGATATCTTATGTAGCTCTGATTGTGCTATGTATTTGAGCTTCGTCTCCTAAGTCTCAGTCCCTTCATCGTCTGACTCTTATGGACAGTTGTTAAGATCGTATTGTAGGATATCGCAGACCTGCGTCCAATTTTTTATGGTCTCCACAACTCTCGGTGATGTGTCTGAGAGGACATCTGTGTTTTGGCTCGAGATTTCACCAATCCCTTTACCCATTTTCACGCAGCCATGATAGTAGTTGTTACACATCAAAATCACTCTTTGCAATGATGGTTAGTGTCGTCATTAAAAATATTGCAAGTGTCGCATATTGGTTGCAAGTGTCGCAAGTATCGCGAATATTATCTTGTATGTGTCGTCTCTCTAACGACATCGTAAAAACACTTAAGACGCCTCAAAGACTAGTCTTGAAGAAGGGAAATCAATTGACAAGGAGTACAAGCCTTTTGCCACTAAAAAATCCACTCAAAAGTCAAATTTGGAAGGGAGCGCTCCCCTACATATTGTCAGGGAGTGTTGGTGCTCTGTACCCTCTACTAGAGGAGCGTTCCAACGCTTTGTGTCCCTTTTTAAGGGAGCGCTGGCCTTTTTTGGGCGAAATTTGGTTTGTTGGAGGAAATCAGGGAAGAATCCCCTTAATATCTGAAGGTGGTTGGACTCGAATCTGAGATCAAGGCATTATCTTAGGGGAGATCCACAACTGAAGGAGAGGAATCCTCGACTTACCCCAAAGATCTCTCAAGTGGTTAGGCCTCTCCAAGCCTATATAAGGAGGCCTCCTCATGGTGAAAGCATAGATGTAGATTGATAATTACACCAAACTTATGATCCCATAAGTGAGATGCCATTGAAGCACAATCAGTGTAGATTACTTGAGCAAAGGGGTTGGACAAGGAGAGTTGGAAGAAGATGTTGCACCTTCATCAAAGGATTGTAAGTACTCTTCATTTGTTCTCATTAATACATATACATGCTTGGCCTGTTTCTTTCAAGTTTATGTTTGTTTCACATGAACATGTCTTCAGTAGATAGATTTGTATTTGAGCTAATCTTAGTAGAATAAGAAGCTCGTTGTATCTTTGTTTGTTATACAAGACCTATCGAGGAGCTCAGGATTGGAGCTCAGCTTGGACTTTGCAAGGACAAATGTCGTTAACAAGGTACACATATTTCTTCTTCCTCTTCGTATATTAGCTTAATTAGATCTAAAAAAGATGTCAGTGTCCATGTTAAGCACTTTTTTGTCTTGGCCTTAGGAATCTAGAGACCAAGAGGGAATCCGCTTGTCCGCAAGAGGATTCACCTGTAACAGTAGTAAACGCAACATTGTGTTACCTGTCACAAAAAATGCACAAGACTTATTATCTCACTAAGATTGCTCTGTGAAAAACGCAAATGTAATTCGAAATGAAAATATACTCTCCGCCTTAAGTGCACCAATTTGCATATACATACACTGACAATGTGTTTATTTCCCTTAATGAAAATATTTGGGCAATGATACAAGATCTTATTTGAAATCATTTTCCCTAGATCGGCTATTAATGCCATTAATGGTTAGTTTTTTGTGATCGGGAAAAGCATAGATGAAATTTGAATTTACCCTATCTACGACTCGGCGAAAACTTAATACGAGATAAGAGTGTTTAATTCGTTAATAAATCTTGTTTAATTGTTAATTAATCATGTTTAACCTTAAATATTTTTGGGTCATCAGACCTCGGGTTATCCTATAACAGTTCAAGGTATGATCTCTGAAACGCAAAATTGCAATGTGATTAATTAATTTTAATCATGTTTAACCCTTTTAATTAATCGTGATTAATCTCAAATATTTTGGGGTTTCAGATCTTGGGATATTGCAAGTCCCTCGAGGCAGGATCCCCGAAATGCGAAATCCCGATATGATTAATTAATCGTTAATCGTTTTAAATCCTTAATTAACTCGGCTTAATGTTTAAGATATTTCGGGAGTTCGGGTTTTGGGAATTAGGGATACGATAGATGGCAAAGACCCGATTCCCAAAATAGTGAAACTATTATTCAATTTTCTAAATGGGTTTTAGTTTCTTCTTAAGTATTCATCATTTCATTCGTTTGATTAATTAACTTTATTTAAATTTCTGATAGGTCAACTTTTTGGAAGGGTATTTCATGTATTAGTGAGTATACGTGTATCGTGACTAGGATTCCTCAAACACTTTTCGGGTATCAGGACTTTGGAGTTGCTAGATGTTGAAATGTCTGCAGCGTGAAACTCCGAAACCCAAAATTTCAAATATAGCCTTTAGTGATTTGACTCTTTAACGTGTAGGCGGCTCCATAAATTTTAAGAGAATGGGATCGTTTGATTTGATGGAAGATTTCATCAACGAAAAGAATCAAGCGCACGTTATTTTATTTTAAATGGAAACATAATTTATATAAAGACTAAAGTTAAGAAATGTATATGTGTTCCAACACCTGCCACCCCTGCAGCAAGTTAAAAGGATCCTCCAACCTCCTCGCATCGTGTAGAGGATATGTGGAGAATAATATCAAGAAAAGAATGGAACTAATTACTGAGGCGTGGGAAACATCACAAACCATGACTTCTCTTGGAACAAGAGCACATAATTTGGTCGAACATTTGCAGGAAGGTTTAAAAGATGAAGAACATTTCTATTTAAACACGGTCCTTCCTTTTGGCACCATTGTCAACAGCATGACAGAAATGAGAAGAAGACAACAAGATCTCCCATCCAAAAACCGGATTGCTCAATTAAATGCATGTTGGAAAGAAAAAGTGAAGAACCTACATCTCATTGTCCAGTCATGTGAACATGCCATATCAAAGAAAGAAAAATTATTCACAAAGTTTACCAAAATATACTTATCTGAAAGGACCAATGACTTCCAAGATCCCAACTTAATCGTCAACTCCTTGCCCTTAAATAAGCAAGCCTTAGATAAACAAGTTGATATTTTTAAGGCGTTGTCTTTGGAAAAGTTTTAAAGCATCCTTGAATATGGTAAAGATGACGTCGACAACTAGCTAGTCCACTATTCGGTATAGAATGAGGAAATTGATCAGGCTCTATGTAATCTTTCTATCGACTTCAGGGAATTAGAAAATGAACTTTTCAACATAAAAATACAGAATGAGATCAACATCGCCCCAATGAGAAGCTACATTGAAGAATGGCTCGAAAGGGAATTGAAGCAGGTCATCGACGAACGGCAACAAGAATTTGCCACGATTCCAGGAACCGTCAACGACATCAATAAAAAGGCATCAACAAGAAAATAACAAAAGGGGTGATATGTACCATCACTGTAAGTCTATACTGATCACATCCTGCTTTGATTATCAACCCAATTATTCCACTTTTTTAAATAGGAATGTCTAGCCAAAGACTGATACCTTTCAATTTATTCTTTTCAGGTATTACACTCTACCGTCGCCCACTTCTTCTTTCCACAGTCCTATTTTTTGTACATATTTCTCTTATGGTCCGCGGGAGCCCCAATCCCAGTCTATATGACACACGCATTTAAATTTCCAGGAATATGTAACAGACAATATTATTTTTTGATATATTTCAAATAAAACTGTTTTTTATCTCTTTTTATATTTATGTCCTCATAATTTTTTATCTTCCACTATGTTTATAGTCCGCAGGAGCCCCAATCCCAGTCTATATGACAAACACATTTAAATTTCCAGGAATATGTAACATACAATATTATTTTTTGATATATTTCAAATTAAATTTTTTTTTATCTCATTTTATATTTATGTCCTCATAAATTTTTATCTTCCACTATGCTAAATGTCAAGAAAATTGTGTTTATTTAATTTGAATATAACTTCTTTTTTTTGTCTTGCCACATATACAAACAAAATAGACAGAAATTTTCAACATAGCAAAATAGATTATATACTTTCAAAAAATGAATGGGAATCTAGAGCCCACATGTCATTTACTGCATAGATACCACCTGTGCTTCATGTTGCTTGCCACATCTCCACTACAGTTTCCATCTGCATCCCCTACTTTTTCCCATCCCTGTGCATTTATTCTCAATTCAACTCGGCAAGGACTACCCAGCCATGCAACACTTGTTTTCTTAATGATTTGGGGTATGTTTTGAATCATCATATTCTAATATATAATATATAACAATATATAATATATAACATTATAGTTGAAAAATGGAGATTAATATTGTGAAGGGTAAGAAAAGCTTATTAATCAATAAAATTTATTATTAGATACCATTATTTTGTTAATGATTTGGGGCATGCATGTTTTGAATCATCATATTTTAATATATAGTGTATAACACTATTGTTGAAAAATGGAGATTAAAGTTGTGAAGGCTAAGAAAATCTTATTAAAAAATAAAGTTTATTATTAGGGACCATTATTTTCTTGATGGTTTGGGGCATGTTTTGAATCATAAATGTGAAAAGTAGAGCGCAAAAAATAATTGAAGTTAAAAATAGAAAGTAGAAAATAATTAAAGTTTATCAAGCAAGAGTAGAGAAAGTATTATATATCAAAGTAGGGATTTACTAAAAAGTAATCAAATTTCTAATATATATAGTGTATAACATTATAGTTGAAAAATGAAGAATAATATTGTGAAGGGTAAGAAAAGTTTACTAAGCAATAAAATTTTATTATTAGGTACCGTTATTTTTTTAATGGTTTGGGGCATGTTTTGAATCACCAATGTAAAAAATAGAAAATAATTGAAGTTTATTAAGGAAGACTAGAGAGGAAAATAATAAAAATCGTCACCATTGGTTTACCACAAATATTACCTTTTAGGAAGCATGCATTTTTAAAATAACCACCTCAACACATTACTCCACCAATCATGATTTATGGAATACTCCACCAATCATGATTTATGGAAATTTGTATGATGCATAAAGTATATTGTGTAATTTATTAGAGGTGGTTAATTAAGGAAAATGTGATTATCATTACTTATAGTTGACATTACGTATTTCCATTCATTATTTGGCCCCATCATAAATTTACATTAATCATTGTGACAAGTTTATATCCTTATCTTTTTACTACGTAAATGATTTTACATCAATTATTTTGAGTTTTTGTATTGAAAAAAAGAATTCACTTAAAATTTTAAATAGTCATAAGTTATAAAAAAAAAATGGCATGAACATTGTTTTGCATACTTCATATCACAATTCATGTAGAATAGTGCATACAATTTTATATCATATTTTTACTATTTTAATCAATTTTTACTTCAATTATACTCATGTCCATGCAACTCAAAGCTCAATTTAAAATGTCATTCAAGTTGTGACTCAAATCACAATTTAAATTAGGCATACACCTAACTATTTGTTCTGTCCATTGAAAATTTTATAAAGAAAGAACTTCACATCTTATTTTATGGACATATGTATAGGGTTTGTACATTTTATGGTTCAGATTTAGTTACTTGTACTCTCTTTATGGAATTATTGATAAAATTTGAATTTTTCATTGCAAAAATTGTTGTGATTTCAATTGTTGATTTTTTAAATTAAGCTTGTTCCAATTTTTATCAAGAAGAGTGTTGAAAAGGTCGAGTTGGGATTCAGTTAGTTATAATTTCTTCATTAAATCTTGATTTTGAGTTGTAGTGATGAAAATTGCACAAATTTTAGTAAGGAAACTAAGTGATGAAAATATCAAGTTGGGATTTAGTTTCTTTTAATGTTATCATGGAATGTTGAGTCTCAGTTGCATTTAATGATTGATAAAATTTGAATCCATCATTGTGAATTTCTTGTGATGATGATTGTTAAAGGCATTGTATAAACGTTCTATGTTTTGATATTTTTTGTTGGAATCCGACGACATAAATATGGACGATATCACAATTTTTTGTTGTCAAAATTGCATTTCCGAATGCATAAATGGATTTGACGTGTTGAAAAACCCTTGGGGCACTCGGATTATACAAACTTAGCCACTCAAATATGCAAATCCAACAATTTATCGCCAGATTTCAGGAAAAAACAAACAGAAAATGTCCCCATTGTTGAAATTTGTTTAGAGAAGTGGAGTCTTGAAAATGTTGAGTTGGAATTTATTTACTTGTAATTACATGGAATGTTGAGTCCAAATTGCACTTAATGGTTGGTCAACTTTGAATATTTATTCACTATAGTTGATATTTTTAGGGTTTCACTTGTGAGTAATACAATATGAATAATTCTTATTATTTAATTATTTTGTCTTGTATTTTCCAATAATTAAATCTTCTGTCTATAAGATTTTAGTGAAACAAATATAAAATTCCCAAGATGCTACATCATTTAATCATTTAATTTTGTTGACCTCTCTCTATCCCAGTTTTTTGCTACAATATTCCTCCCATTAGAATTACAATGACCTCATTGTTGTTAGATATACTCATATGCATCACAATATACATAGACAACTCTAAGTGCATTCACTAGGCTCTACCTTAATAAAGTAAGGCTTTTGCATCCACAATAATAATGTTATGAATAACAATAGTGTCAACTATTATAATATATTATCATGAATTCCTTCTTCTACATAATTACTACGAGTGTGTCGATTTTTAGCATTATTGTCATCACATCGTATACTCGATTAGGATTTCATCACCTATCATATCACACACTTCCCTCTTTGTTTAATTTTGAAGATATTTTTTTATTGCATTGATGTGAGTGAAGGTGTTTAATTGTATTGCATTAATGTGGAAGAAAGTGGTGTGGTTATTAGTCCCCGTCGAAGGCATAGAGGGACTATAGCGATCGATAATTCATTGACTTCATATTAATATGTTCTTTGACTATAAATTTTTGCATCATCTCTATTGTTCGAACTATAGAACTAAAAACATTATTTTTTATATAATAAAAAAAACCTTATATGGCATCATCTCATTGGATAATAGATTTGAAGTCTTATTGCCAGCTTCACTATTCCCAATGTTTTAAATGTTTAGATATCCAAAGTTTTGAGCATCGATGCTCTTTTTTAATTTTTTTTATTTTTATTGAAATGTTTACATACCGAAAGTTTTGAGCATTGACACTCTTTTTGAGGTACTTAAATAGGCCTGACAGCTTAAATGTTTACATAGCACGAGGCCCTTAAAAAATCCTGACAGCCTTAAATGTTTACTTAAATAGGTCTATCACAGTACATTTTTCCTCGAATTTTTCCATACAATGTTGCAGTGAATTTGGACTATATTGTTTTCCACCTCCACTCGCATAGACATCATATGTTTTATACTTCTTCTATACTTGGAATGCAATTTAGGCATCATTGAAGAAACATATATTGTTTACTGGTTCGTTGGTTGTTGCTTGTTCGTTGGTTCATTGGCTCATCGACTACTACTTGTTGTTGTTTGGTTCAACTTTGCAAGGTTGAGGTCTTGCACCTGCAGTTGGACCTGTTGGTGCTTGTTGCTTGCTTTTGTTTGCTTCAACTTTGCAAGGTTGGGGTCCTGCACCCGCAATTGGAGTTTCTTACTCACTTTGCAGGGTTGAGGTCCTACACCTGCAATTGGACCTGCGATTCTGTCATTCATCATTGATGAGTAAGTTTCAATACCATAGTCTCATTTGTATTCGTTGTTTGTTGTTTTTTGTTTACAGTTTACAAGTAAGAATGTTTAAGTATTTCCACTAGCATGGTCATCATATGTTTCATATTTATTCTATGCTTGGAATGCATTTTAGTCATCATTGAAGATACATATATTATTTACTAGTTCACTGGTCCATTGGTTGTTGCTTCTTGTTGTTTGGTTCAATTTTTTCAGGGTTGGGGTCCTACACCCGTGGTTGGACATGTTCGTGCTTGCTCACTGGTTTATTTCTTACTGCTTGCTTTTGTTTGCTTCGACTTTGCAAGGTTGGGGTCCTGCGCTGACAGTTGGAGCCATTTTTTTGCAGTTTCCAGGGTCTAGGTCCTGCACGAGGTAAGAATGTTTAACTATTTATTCATCGTTCTTGTCCTGCAGAATTTCCTGCTCTTAAATTTTCCTCTAATTTGTTTCCCCAGGCTCTGTACCATGTGCATGCCAATGTCGTCTGCACAACTCTGGCTGTCATTTTTTCTAGCATTACAAATCCTGGTCCTTTGTCGTATGTGACGAAGTGGAAATCTAGCGCATCAATTGAATAAGGAATTATTTAGCCTTTTCACCTTTCCCTCAATGATATTCCCATCTTGCCTGGGAATGAGTACCTACCTATCCCGTACAAGAATCAAGCCTGTGTCTTTCACATGAAAAAGATGATGTGAAGCTTGTTTCCTTTGCAATATGTTCTTGTAGAAGAAAGTTGGAGGTAGGTGTAGAAGGGATAGGTATGGTGCAACAGTAGCTAAGCTGCAACCAAATTGCACACCATTTCCAGGCATTGTTCATCTTTGTTGGTGAAATTTTTTAGTAAGCTATAAAGAAAACAAGTTCGAGGACCTGGAATGCAAATCCTAGGTAGTTCTAGGACCTGATATTGCATTTTGGAGGGTTGAGATGTTGCACTCTCAATTGGACCTACGATTTTGTCGTTCATCAGTTACAAGTAAGTTTCGATACCATAGTTTCATTCGTATTCATTCTTTGCTCATTGGTTTGTTTCTTGCTGCTTGCTTTTGTTTGCTTCGACTTTGCAAGGTTGGGGTCCTACGTCGGTAGTTGGATATTTTTTTTGCACTTTCCAGGGTTTAGGTACTACACCAGGTAAGAATGTTTAAGTATTTATTCATCATTCTTATCCTGCAGACTTTCCTGCTCTTAAATTTTCCTCTGATTTTTTCCCCAAGCTCTCCACCATGTGCATGCCAATGTCATGTGCACATCTTTGATTGTCATTTTTTCTAGAATTAAAAATCCCGATCCTTTTTCGTATGTGACAAAGTGGAAATCTAACGCATGTTACACATTATTTTGTTCATTCTAATGATGATATCACAAACATGTGTTAAGGCTCCCAACATGAATTTTTCCTGAGAAGAGCAACTTCTTTCCTCCTCTACAAAGATGCTTTTTAGAAAGGGTTCGCAGGGTGCGGAAATCCATCATTTCCACAGGCTTCCCTATAGTTGGCCCATGGGATTTCCACAGGGTGCAACGATGTTCCAAAGATAAAAGAGGAAATAGGTTTCACGAAGTTTCTACAAGGGGAATCTTCTAGAATGTGAGGTGGCATCTGTATGTTTGCGATCCTACTGGTTTCTCTGATTTGGTGGGATCATCCTCATCTTTTTAACCACTTCACCTTCTCCTATATAATCATGGGATTCTCATGGAAAAGGTTAAGCACGGTTGAGAAAGATCAAACAGAGAATTGATGAGAGAATAGGCTGAAAATTGTGTGAAGAATCCTATTCTTAGTGATTCTTGAGGCCTCCATTTGTCCATCAAGCTTTTATGGATCATCTTCATGTGAATTTCGGAGCAAGTGTATGTGTGTGTTAGGACGAAGGACCACTAAAAGGGAACTTGCGACATCAAGGAAATTCAGTTGTATCTTCCACTTTTCATTAATATAATACGGTGACGCGTCTCTTTCCCATAAAATGATTAGTATTTTATTACATGATTCCTTCATCACATGTTTAGTTTGTCATTGAGTTCTACTATTATTTCTTTCACGTCAGTTGGTTTGTGTTATCGCAGATCTAATTCTACAAGAGAACTGGAGTGAAGCGGGGAAAACAAAGATATAAGGAAGTGATTCATAAGGTATGTTATCTATTCCTCTTTGGATAGTAAACTCAATGATTGCAACTTAGGGAAAGCATCTTGTTCTGTCTCGTTTTGTTCTAGATCCAGGTGGATCTATGGGGATCAGTTCATGTCCGCATCTATTGATTTACCCAATAACAAAATTGGCGAATCCACTGGGGAACAACAACTAGTTTGTGGTTTTTGTTGGCCATTTGCTTTTGACCTATTCTTTTTACTTGATATCAATCTCTGAGTCTCTAGGAGACCCAGTCACTCTCCCTGGGTTTAAAAGTCCACTTAAATGTTTTTCCTTTTTCCCCAAATTTCTTGATTTTTAAAACACATCCGCACTGCACCTTATAGTTAGCCTACGAAAACCATTCATTTCTGCACCGTGGTAGTTCCTTCCAGTGCGGGATTTCCACACCCGACATGTTTCTGGCTCGCGAAAATCATTCATTTCTGCACTGTGTTATACTGCCCTCCTGCGGCAGCGTTTGAAAAAACATTTTGTGTTGGATTTTGGCTTCTACTGTGTCCCAGTTTTGCTTTAGTCAGCTGGGCAAGGATTTTTAATGCCAGTTCTTGAATTTTACTGATTGTTTCAGCTCGATCTTGATTGGTTTCGAAAATCAAGCACCTCTCTTTTGATATTTTTTCAATCTTTGTTTTTTGATTTTTATCGACAAGGATGTAATCTCTGGACTTGCGTCTGAGTGTTTGCTCGATCAAAGGTCTTGATTTGGATTTGGATTTGGATTTGTAGATTGGTTACATCTTCTAGATTGCTTAATGATCAAAAAAACATTTCTTATTCATATTTGAAGAGACTTTTTCTTATCAATTTTTATGTTTATCTCCATTGAAAGATCGATTTGGGTGTTTGTTGAGTGTTCTATTTTCATTGATTGCTTATCCTTTCTTAGTTCCATCCCTGTCTTGGTTTCTCGAAAAGAAAAAATTAAAGTCTTTTTAGTCTTTTAAGCAATCATTTATTCAGAAAATATTGGCATTTGAAACATTGAAAGAGAACGAATAGTGAAATTACATTGTTGATGATTGTTTGGTATTGCATTCAAAGAAAGGAATTGTACATTGTAGTTTGCATTGTTCCAGAAAAATTATTTCTCCCTACTGTAGATAGAATTCATCGAATGAAAGTTTGCATCATTCATTTCTATTTTCACGTTATTGGGTCAAAGTCTCACATAACATCGGTTTCATTCCTGTCTCCCTCTTGAGTAACAACAACCTTTAATAATATTGAGAAGATCTAAAATTCAACTAGTAACTTTTTCTAGGGATCTTTTACACCAACATTAGCTAGGCTAGAGCTTTGGAATAGGCAGTGAGACACACTCTCCAAATCACAAAACACACAATAGTATCTTGTGATAGGGAGTGTCGAAATCCATTTGCAACATTTTGTCCTGACAAGCCCTTCTCACACAAGGGTCAAACCTGAGGTCGCATTGAGATTGGCAGAGTCACTCACCCTGCTTTGTTGGTCTCAATGTAGAGATTACACGTATTATGGGGGTCGCTTGAAGGTATACCCACAATGATGAGTGGAAGCCTCTCAAGTTGATTTCGGGCTCGATACCCTGCCCTTGCGTGTGGATCTGACTGTCGACTGTTCCCAAGGCATCATTGTTTCTTGTGGTAACTTTAGTAACCTATCTTCTTAGGGTCTTACACAAGGTGACCGTGGAGGGGAAACTCTCCACAGTATCTGGAATCGACGTTGGCCAGACTCACTCGGGCTCCTTGGAGGGTATACCCACGATTATGTGTGGGAGCTTGCACCAGGCTGTAAGTCCGTTAAGCAGGTCGTCAACGTAACTTTTCCACCCTAGCCCAACCCCTTCTTATCTCGACTTCACGACGTTGGATTTCATCACCAACTAGTGACTTCGGAATAGGAAGGTCTTGTTTGCTTGGTTTTTATTCCTAGATTTTACTAGCGAGTGTTGTTTGTTTACGTAGTTGGCCATAGATTTTTTTCATAGATTTTTTGGTTCAGCCAACATTGACCCTCCACGTCGTTCACGTAGGATGCAAGGACTACCTCCAGAAGATCTGGAAGTTTCTCAACCCTTGCCTCCTAACCCACCAGAGGATTCTCCTCAACAGAGTGAGATTAAGGACCATGTACCTTCACAGCCGAAAAGGATCGATTCTCTAGAAAGATTTTGAATTGTTTCTAACCCTCTAGAAGCTTTCTGCCTACCTCCTAGATACGAGAAATGTATTCTCCGACTCAATTCATCCGGAGAACTTGTTATTGACACTTATGGATTACCTCCCAAAATTGTCGTCGGCCTTAGCGAAGATCCTTATTTGAACACTGACATAGATCAGACTCCAACTTATAGAAGTAACCCTCCTACCTCAGAGACAGGGGTTGAAATACCTACCTCTTTCGAACCTCCCGAAACCTCTTACATGTTTACGATACCTTTAGATCACTTTAACAATACAACGTGCTATTATTTTCCCGGTTCAAAAGCATTGTCAGTTGGTTCCAGTTCAACCATCCTTCTTCAGCAGGCCCATTCCACGATGGTCCCAAATACTATGATTATTCCCACCGAGAATACGGTGGCTAGCCAAACACCTATTGGCACACCACTTTTACCTAGTCAGATCCAATCACTTCCTCTTGGGTATAATGCGTTGAATGCTTCTATTCTCGTTTCTACCCAAGTCCCATCCGGAACTCCTGGAGTCTTCACTCCTCCTGGGCACAATCCTGTTCCTAGTTTTATTCTGACACTTCCTAAGCCCCCTTCCAAAGGGTCTTATCCACCCCTCACTGGTGGATCCAACCCTGGTGGCATTACTTAGTCTTTCACACCTAATTATCAGATTCCTATTGGTAGACAATTTAATCCTGGGGGCCAATTTCAACCCCCGCTTGGAAGTCAGAACCCAATGGGGACACAACCTACAGTCGGAGGACAATCTCCACCCACCCCACCCTATGGAAAGAACATCCCGACAACTTTAGCCCAGTATTGGAACATTCTTACCCAGGGAAATACTCAATCGACTGGGGGGCAACAACCTCAAGTCACCTCTTTCGTACCGCCTGGTACGGGCCAACCTTACCCTAGGACCTCCAATTCCATTTGGGGTTCGAACGTTTCGTCTACTATCTCTTTCCAAGGGAACGTACCTAATCAGTATAACCCCACGGGCTATTTTCCACCACACCAACAAACTAATCTACCCAGATCTTCGCATTATATGAAAACTTCTTACAATCCTACTGGTATATCGAAGGGACTTCCTCCCCAAAGTCACTAGTACCCTCACATGAATAGACAGTTACCCTTTTTGGCCACTTTGGACCTCCCTGATCTATCTCAAATTTTGAAAGACCATATCCGTCACTCTCCTCATTGGCCTGTCATACCAACCAAACTACCATTCGACATTCCTAAGTTCGATGGTAAACCTAGAGAGGACCCGAACAATCATGTAATGACTTTCCACCTTTGGTGTTCATCCAACTCTTTGATGGATGACTCCATTCGGTTACGTCTTTTTCAACGAACTCTCACGGGTTCAGCCATGAAGTGGTATATAGAATTACCACGAGGCTTCTTCACCGATTTCAATACCCTAGCTATGGCTTTCCTCACTCACTACCAGTTGTCAATCTGTTATGAAACAGGGACTGATATTTTGAGTTCTTTCAAGCAAAGTAAAGCCACTCTTATCTCTGATCACATTCATGAGTGGAGACGAAGATGACGTCTAATCAAACTCGATCTTCCCGATCAGTTATTGGAAGAATGGTTCACGAAATCCTTCGTGAATGACATATCTAAATACATTTCTATGGGCGGAGTTGTCATAAAAGAATAGGCGATCAGTCATGCCCAGTATCTCGATCTCGTTTATTCACAAACAAGCACTCTTTATGATCTTCTCCCTGATGCACCTCGTCCTTCTACCATGACCACCTCAACAACCCCAACAACTTCTCATGTCATTGATGGTGTGACAGGTACTTTCCATGCCCAACCTCAATCTGCGCAGACCTCTCACACCACACCCAAATCCCATGCTTCTAATGTTCAAATAGCTCCGACGCCCACCCCTCCCACCCGTATAACTTCAGAAGTGAACGTCATTCAATTGACTCCTACCGGTAAGAATAAATATAAAAAAGGGAAGGGTAGGAATAAGGAGGATAAGAATAACAACCCGCAATCCGATAAGACCAAGAGACAACCTGCTGAAGATAAGGATAAACGCAAACCTCTCTATCCTTTCCTTATCTGTGGTGATGATCACTACAGGAAGGATTGTCCGAGACGTGCTGAGGTCACGAAGTTCCTCCAAAGGACCCCAAAACATCCTACACCTGTCGTCTTGTCTCAACCCTTCCCTTCTCAACAACAAGCTCAATTGGTCATCCATGATCAACCTTCTTCCTCCACCACCTCCTATGTACTTATGTGTAACAGTGATTCAAATAAGAATGACATCACACTTACCACTCGTGCCAAAGATTACCCTTCCTCCAAGGAGAAAGTTGATGATATACCACCTTCGTTGGTTCAACAATATCCCTCGGCTCCACCTTCCCATGGTCCTCTTCATCTCGAACGACTGAACCCCGATACAGTCCTTCGCCCTCCTCCCAAGGGCATGGTTCGAAAGTCTACTTTCAATCCTCATGAACGTGCTGCCCAGATCTATAGTATAGTAGAAGATCTGGCACAAGCACCATCTGCGATGTCAGCCCTTGAAGTCCTTCAGAGTTGTCCTACACAACTGAAGGCACTGTTGAAATCTATCAGTGGAATCGACCCTGATGATACAAATTTAATAATATTTGACTTGGAAGATCACATTCCAAGGTTACTCCCTCAGCTTGCATTTCAAATCCAAGTTGTTGTCTCCGACAACAACATTTGTAGAACAGTTATTGACGAGGGTGCCTCGACGTGTGTCATGTCTATTGTCTGCTAGAAATCCATTGGCTTTCCTCCGTTAACTGAATCACACAACACACTCAAAGCCTTTAATAGTTCTGGCTTTAAACCTTACGGTGTTCTCCCATCATTGCCTATTACGTTAGAAGGAAAAACGGTCAACATTGAAGTTGAGGTATTTGACGCTCCTCTCGATTATAATCTTTTACTTGGTCGTAGCTGGATCGATTCCATGCGTGCAGTCGTGTCTACTCTTTTCTGTATCGTGCATTTTCCACATCAGGGAAAAGTAGTTACAGTAGACCAACTGGCCTTATTTAACTCCGATACACGTACCATCAATGTACCTTTCATTGCAAAGACACCCCCTGAGTGTGAGAATGTCGGTGTGGGTCTACTAAAAGATTCCACTCTGATGGGTACGTTTCCAATCTCACCACCCAACATTCCACCTCCTTTGGTTGCCTCGATTAACATGATATCCACCTCTGTCCACGAAGCTCCTGAGTCTTCTGACCCATGGATAGTACCGGAACCTGGTGATTATCTCCACTACGGAAACCAGATGCCTTTCAGTCCGGTTGAATCCACTTACCAAGCCATTCAATCGGCTGACCCTTCTACTCCCTCTCTCGGTGATTCATCTCCTGACCCATTCCACATCATTTTTCCCACGGAGGAGATGATTATGTCAGTTATGTCGATGGAAGATACCCCTTCGGATGATGGATATGATCGTTCCATTCTCTTTCTCGAACAACACACCATCGAGAGTTACCAGCGGATCTCGACCCCATCGACCATTGTCATTATTTCTTCGGTTCCTCAATCCACACATGATGTGTTATATAAGGGGAACTTAAGTAACATTTCACCCACCACCCCCATAGACATATCTATTAAACCTGGAGTTGTTAAAAATGTCCACATCGGAGCTTCCTATTCCACCGATGAGGTTGTCACATATAAGTCACTTTTTCAAGAATTTTGTGACATCTTCACGTGGAGCTACGAAGAGATGCCCAGCATTGACCCAGATATTGTTGTACACGAAATCAAGACGTACCCGGGCACCAAACCTGTCTAGCAGAGACATCGTCCGGTCCACCCCCGTAAAGCAGCTGCTATTAAGATTGAAGTAGAAAAATTTCTTAAAGTTAGCTTTATTTATCCAGTGGCTTGGACTGATTGGGTATCCAATCTAGTTCTGGTTAACAAGAAACAAGGTATGATCTGTGTCTATGTTGATTATAGGGATATCAACAAAGCTTGTCCTAAGGACAACTTTCCTACCCCCCTCGTTGACCAAATCGTCGACGATTGCGTCAGAAGTGAAATCTTCTCTTTGATGGACGGTTTCTTTGGATATAATCAAATCAATATCTTACCCGCGGATCAACACAAAACCGCTTTTAGTTGTCCTTGGGGCACTTTTACTTAGCGGAAACTGCCCTTCAGTTTAAAGAACGTCGGTGCCACATTTCAATGTGCTATGTCTTATGATTTCCATGATATTAAGCACATTGTACAACCATATTTAGATGACCTACCAGCACATTCCATGCATCATAGTGATCATTCGACCCACCTCAAAGACATTTTCCTTCGCTGTCAGTTCTATCGTATACGCTTAAACCCACACAAATGTGTCTTTTGTGTGGATTCCGACCGACTCTTGGGATTTATTGTGTCACGTCAGGGGATTAGGGTAGATCCTTTGAAGGTCTAGGAGATCCTTAATCTCCCTCCTCCTTCCTCACTTTTCCAACTACAAAGTTTGCAAGGGAAGGCAAACTTTCTACGTCGTTTTACCCCAAATTACATTGAACTAACACTCAGATTTACTCGACTATTAAAGAAAGGCTCTGAATTTGTATGGGACACCACTGCCAACAAAGCCTTCGACGCTTTGAAATTGACTTTAACCCATACCCCACTACTTTTCCCCCCCGATTATAGTCAAGATTATTTCCTTTATGTCGTTGCTTCAGATTCAACCATTTCCATGGTTATGGTACAAGAAGACGATTTACATGAAGAACATGTCATTTATTATTTGAGTCGGAGTCTCACGACTACCGAAGCCAAGTATTTACATGTTGAAAAACTAGCCTTGGTAGTTTTCCAAGCTGTCCAATGATTCCGTCACTATATCTTACTACGCAAGACCACTGTCATTTCCAATTGCAACCCCATGCAACACATTCTTACACATCAATTGCTCGGGGGAAAATACTCTAAATGGATAGTCATTCTCTAGGAGTTTGACTTAGAATTCGAACATGCTAAGTCTAAGAAATCCCTGGTGTTTACCGAACTGATATGTGACCTTCCCTGCACTGAGACAGAAAACGTAGCAGAGGATTCTTTACCCGATGAGTCCCTTTTTCTGATCAGTTCTGATGACCTTTGGTATGGGGATATCATTGTCTATCTTCAAACTCAGACTTTCTGGCCCGATTTTTCTAGCACTAACCGCCGTCGAATCTGCTACCAAGCCCGTCAGTACATCATTCTCGGTGACACTCTTTATCATCGTGGGGTTGACTCTGTTTTTCGACGCTGTCTCACCTATGATGAAGGTGAGAAAGCTTTAAATAAATGCCACTCTGGAGCATGTGGTGGTCACATGTCTGGGTATGTTACTGCCCATAAGATATTATGCGCGGGGTATTTTTTGCCTTCTTTATTTAAATATTGTATTACTGCCATTCAAAAATGCCATGTTTGCCAAACATACAACAATAACATAAGATCTCATCCCGCTCCCTTACACCCTATAGTTTCCATTGGACCTTTCGCTAAATGGGGTATCGATTTCATGACTTGTAATCCTCACTCGGCCAGGGGGCATAGATACATTATTGTAGCCGTGGATTATTTCACGAAATGGGCCGAGGCGATGCCTACTTTCGACAACACTGGAAAAAATGCAACACTTTTCATTTTCAATCACATCATTGCACGATTTGGAATCCCATAGTCTATCGTCACTAATCATGGTAGCCACTTTCAGAACTTCATGATGTCTGATCTTACAGAAAAGTTGGGTCTTCGACATGAAAACTCAACCCCCTACTATCCGTGGGCCAATGGCCAAGTCAAAGCAATCAATAAGGTTATTATCACCATGCTTCGACGGATTATAGGAATTCACAAAAGAAGCTGGCACACAATGTTGTTCTCAGCATTATGGGCCTATCGGACGTCCGTGAAGTCAGCCACGGGGTTTACACATTTCCAATTAGTGTATGGTATAGAAGCTATCCTACCAATTGAATGTGAAATTCCATCATTAAAACTTCTCGTTGAACTTCTCCCAAACACCTCTGCTGAAGAAGAACGTCTGTTGTATCTGATGCAATTAGACGAAGCCCGTCGAGATGCCACCCTAGTTATTGAAACCCAGAAGAAATGCATCAAGGCCCAATACGACAAACATGTCAAGCCACGTGTTTTCTCTGAGGGTGATCTAGTTCTCCTCTATGAACAAGATCGTGATTTGCTAGGAGCCAGAAAATTTGGAGCTATGTGGCGAGGCCCTTATATCGTCAAACGAGTGTTGGAGAAAGGATCTTACGAGTTAGTAGATTACAGTGGCATTCCTTTGAGTCAACCCAGAAATGGGCTTTACTTGAAGAAGTACTATGTTTAGACTATCTTCGCATGAGTGCTTGTATTTTATTGTATCATATTGTAGTGTGCTACATTTGTGTGTTTTTTCGTTATTCGATTTCTACCCTCGACCGCTTATCTTGTGTTGTGCTTGGTTTTCAGATGTCGAAGTCTTTGCTACCCTACCTTGGCTTCGTTGATGGCGCTAGTCGTAGCACTCATAACCTATCTTCTGCTGCATGGGCAATCTATGCACCCACAAATGAACTTATTAGTCTACATGGTGTTTTCCTCGGTCGTGCAACCAATAATATAGCAGAGTATAGTGTCGTCATCGAATTGTTGACCGATGTTATCTCACTTGGGATTCGTCGTCTGGTTATACGACTTGATTCACAGCTACTAGTGCTACAGTTAAGTAATGTTTATGCTATTCGAAGTCCTACTTTGTTATGGGTATATTTACAAATTCGCCTCTTGGAACGTTATTTTGATTATATCAAGTATCAACACATTCCTAGATGTCTAAATACATTAACTGATGCACTAGCTAATTATGTGTTAGACAGGAATCTGAGACATTTATAAATCCAATCACACATCACATGTATTATACAAAGCAAAATAATCATGTAGAAGCCTCATGTATATATATATAACGACCAAAAGGTTTTTACAAAAAGATTGTTTTTTGTCCGAAGACCAAAATGTCAAAAATGAAGCTCATGGCTTCTACAAAAATGACATCATAGATGTTGCTCTCGGTAACACACTACTACTCATGCTACCCTACGGAGCAATCATCTCAATAGACCAGCCACGCCTACGGTATGGCGCTGGAAACACCTCGGGACCTCACCTATGGACATATCTGGGATCCCTACAGTCAAACCCTCCAGATTTTGTTTGATTTCTTCATAGTCGTCTGCATCCCATCTTGCGACTACCACTGCTTCCCCTCGCCTGTGGACAGGGGATGTACCTGGGGGTCTGAATGGCCCTACATCTGCATGGTCGAGATTTTTTGGTTAGTTATTGGATTGAAAAACATATAAAAACATTTAATATTTTGAAAACATTTACAAAAACAATATAAAAGAAAAATTTATTTCTCACCTAGTTCCCCCCACTGAGAACCCTCAGGTAACACTAAGTCAGGATCATTGCGTAAATCCAGCCCGACATATGCATAGTCATTGATCATCAAGATCTAGGGCTCCAGCCAATCAAAAAATGTGTCATTATATCTAATAATGGGGCCTGCCACGTGTCAGGACATGAGATCACACCACTGCTTCGTCCGCGGATCTCATGGCGCTGGTATATTCCAATCTACCTGTAAGCGAAAGTGAGGGACTCTTTCCAGGAATAAAGATACCAAAATGGATCCGTACCCAAACTATTTTAAATCTCCGTTCTTGCTCTTCGTCAACTAGCTCTTCATGATACAGAGCAACCCATCACACTAGTTGAACACACGAGGTTCTGTGCATTCTATCGCATACTGGAAATAACTCTGCAAAGCCATGTGTGGAGAATCACTCCCTGCCATTCGTGCAATGGTGAATAGGATGGTTCTCAAAGTCAGATCACGAACCCCTCTAATATCCACCTTACCCTTGAGTCATTCGACCCCGGGTTCACAATATAGTATGATGTATTCACTCATCGGTAAACCCCCACCTCGACCTCCTATTAAGGTCACTTGTGCCCCACGACAGGACAACCCTGTCAAGAAGTATATGTCTTCTATGTCCAAAGAGAGAACATGAACACCCACATGGAATACTTGTTGTTTTGCGTCCCACATACGGACCAAATATTCCAACAGTCTCAGCTGGGCTCTCATGCCCTGGATCTTGAAGAATTTTAATAGACCACACTGTCTTAGGGCGTTTATGGTGCCCGAATAATTCAAAGCCATTGTATCATTGTCTTCATGTTCCCTTTCTCTCCATTCCAACATTTTTGCAATCAAGATACCTGCATGGGAATGGGAAGAAAGGAGTTAGCACCTTCAGTGATCATAATTTGAAATTATTTTTGGTCCACCGTATCTTTTTATTTTGGGTTTTATGCTGCCGTGACTGGGCCTTCTTTACAGAGCGGGGTTTCCATAGGTGAACCGTTAGGCGTCTGCGAAAATATTTGATTTCTGCATGCCCCGATATAGGCCACCTGCGGCGGCCCCAACGCACACCCATGGTCCAAACATTCACCCCAAAATTCATCTTTTAACCGATTAAAATGAATTTTAAAACATTAGAAAGGAAGAGGATGAGGCACTTACTGTTTTCACGCAAATCGTTCGTCGAATTATCGCTTGAGCTCTCCGCAATCAACCGTCGAAATACAAGGTGAAAAAGGGCTTTTGGACAAAGTTTTTGATCAAATATGAATGAAATGGTGAAAATGAGTTCTTACCTCTATTTATCTCATTTTTTACTTTTTCTAAATATATTTTATATTATTTAAATATAGTTTCTCAAAAACATAATGGTCTAGTGAGTGTTGTTTCTTGCAGATGAGCAGGCTAGGGTTCCGAACAATGGAGTACAAACACTTTTTGCGATTTGTTTGTCTTTTTCGTCGCATGTACGATTACATTTTAGGGATTTTTAGAAAAACCTCGAGCTTAGTCTTTGTTCGTTCTCGTGCTCGAAAAACAATGAGAACGTAACTGAGTATACTTTTGTCGTCTTTTCGTACTCGTCATGGTAACACAAAAATAACGAAACTTACGGAGTAATCTTTAAGCTCTTTTTGCACTCTTTAAAAATGAAAATATTGTCGAGCGACCTTGTTCTGTTCACGCTCGTAAAAGTATATGAATAAAACTTTCGACGGGTGATAATTTATCACTTTTTAGGTCCTGTTGAACTATTTTATGAAAAAGGAACTGAGAGAGTTCTCTTTTAAGTGTTTTTCCAGACTCTATAAACATGAAAAACCTTAGATTTTTCTATCTTTGGACTCGTTAAACAAACATCGACAGGCCCATACAGGACCGAACCACTCCTTCTTAGGGTTCGTTAAAAATACTCTGAGGGACTCGTCTGAAGGATGAGCTTACATCAACAAGCAAATGTTATCCTCCTCAAGCTTGTGTAAAAATAAAGAGGTACTCGCCAGAAATGGTGGGGGAAAATTTGGGAAAGGGATGTGTCTCTATATTTGTGTTAATGGCAGTAAGCGTCGCTCTTGAACATGGCATCCCCTTTATTATTTGAATCTGGGTTGGGAAATCCATTTGTCTCTCATCTGACCTTCTGCAAGTTCACATCTTGGGTCGTCTTTGAGTCTATGCTGCCAAGCCCAGTGTCGTGCTATCCATATGTTCAAGAGAAGTTCAATAAATCCCTCTATTGACTCGGCCATCTGCAATTGTTCATTCTTATCATGTCGGCCTTCCTTGTGTCTATTCCAAATCATATTCATACTTTAATTTACCTTAAATCTGTTACTTGTTTCGTGTCATTTGATGGGGGATACATCAAGGCCCTCCTGTGATGAGTCTTTTCCTGTCGACTTCAACTCATTATCCAGGAACAAGACTTAGAAACTATTTAGTGCCTTGGAGCCTGCATGCCTCAATGGTAGGATTCTTCGCTTTCGACAGTGGATTTACATCATTGATCCCTGATCGAAAGATTCCATCGAGTGTTCGACCTCAACTCATTTATTCGCACTCATTGGGTTTTACTATCGTACCTTGGGGATCATCAACATCAATGGTTATTTCCCTCGCACTTGTTAACGGTTTTCATTAACGATCGGTAATCAAGTGGTTTCTAACCATGTTCGACTTCAGCGCCTGTAATCACATGGCTAGATTTGTACTAACAGACGGCAGGATTGAAGACCCTGGGCCTCATCATTTTCGGTCCAAGTTGTGATGGAGTATTTGTGATTTGAATTGACACATATATCCACTTTGTATGTCTCATGGCTATGTCTTGTGTCCGAGTTTTCAAATACATAGATCCACAGTGTATTCCTGGTGGCTATGTAGAATCTTGATGACATGGATCCAGAGTGTATAATTGGTGGCCATGACTTACATTTATGATTTCGATCATTTATAGTCTGAACATGGGAATGCCTATTTCATACATAGTGTAATATTATGCGTATGCTTGATTGTTTGCAGGTTCCTAATTGGTGCGCTCCTCTTTCCTGACACACACACACATTTTTACAAAGTATTTTGGCTGTCACGAGTTCCAGCCTCATACTTTGGGGAGCATTCTGTTACACATTATTTTGGTCATTCTAATGATGATATCACAGAAATGTGTTAAGGATCCCAACACGACTTTTGCTTGAGAAGAGAAACTTCTTTCCTCCTCTACAAAGCTGCTTTTTAGAAAGGGTCCGCAGGCTGCCCATACTACACAGTGCGGAAAACCATCATTTCCGCAGGCTTCCCTATAGTTGGCCCGCGGTATTTCCGCAAGCTGCTATATAGGCAGGGTGCGGAGGCATTCCAAAGCTAAAAGAAGAAAGAGGTTTCACGAAGTTTCTAGAAGGGGAATCTTCTAGAATGTGAGGTGGCATCCGTATGGTTGTGATCCTACTGGTTTCTCTGATTTGGTGGGATCATCCTCATCCTTTTAACCACTTCACGTTCTCCTATATAATCATGGGCTTCTCATGGAAAAGGTTAAGCACAGTTGAGAAAGATCAAACAGAGAATTGATGAGAGAATAGGTTGAAGATTGTGTGAAGAATCCTATTCTTAGTGATGCTTGAGGCCTCCATTTGTCCATCAAGCTTTTATGGATCATCTTCATGCTAATTTCAGAGCAAGTGTATGTGTGTGTTGGGACGAAGGACCACTAAAAGGGAACTTGCGACATCAAGGAAATTCGGTTGTATCTTCCACTTTTCATTAATATAATACGGTTACACGTCTCATTGCCATAAAATGATTAGTATTTTATTACATGATTCCTTGATCACATGTTTAGGTTGTCATTGAGTTCTACTATTATTGCTTTCACGTCAGTTGGTTTGTGTTATCGTAGATCTGATTCTACATGAGCACTGGAGTGAAGCAGGGACAACAAAGATATAAGAAAGCGATTCATAACGTATGTTATCTATTCCTCTTTGGATAGTAAACTCAATGATTGCAACTTAGGGAAAGCATCTTGTTCCGTCTCGTTTTGCTCTAGATCCAGGTGGATCTAGGGGGATCAGTTCATGTCTGCATCTACCAATTTACCCAATAACAACGCCTCAATTGAATAAGGAATCCTTTAGCTGTCACACCTTGCCCTCAACAATATTCCCATATATACCAAGAATGAGTACCTACCTATCCCGTACGGGAATTGAACCCGTGTCTTTCACATGAAAAAAACCAATGTATGGTGCAACACAATTCCTATTCAATTGTGTTGCACAATTCCATGATTTAGGATTTTGCAAATTTGTTTTTTTAGAAAAGAAATGGTGTGTTATATTAAAAGAGCAGTGGTGTGACCACTGTAGGAAAAACTACAAATTTCAAGTCCGCAACCTATACATATTGTCGAAAATCGACGTTCTAAATTTATACTTTTCTAGGAGTCCAACCAATGAAAGAGACTCATAATTCCTAAGCTAACTTTTTGATCCCGGAATTAACCTTTATTTCAAAGAACCAATTTGACTACGTGTTTTCACCGGTTGCCTTGTATGAGAGGATTTTTTCTTTTCTACCACTTGCGTCCAATCCTTGGATTGTTCATTCTCTTCGTCTGCTTGATCAACCCAACTTTGAGAAGAAAATGGTTGTGAAGACATAACTCTTTCCTGTTCTATAGTTGGCTGAGCTGGCTCCCTGCTTTTCCCTTAAGGTGTTGAATCTATAGATAGGTCCTTCAAAATATGCCCTTCGGGTGTTGATTCTGTAGGTAGGTCCTTCGAAATGTGATGATGAGCCAGCTTTGCACCACCCCACCAGGTGGATTTTCGACAAGATTTCTCAGTTTTATGTTTCTCCAAAAAAATTTTGCAGTTGATGGCTAAATGTCCTATTTCAAAGCACGCTCTACATATGAAGTTTACATGTTCGTAATCTACAAGATGAGTTCATGAATAGTCCTTATTTTGTAGGATAATGTCTGCTAGAAATCCTTCTGAGAAATCCATCTCCACGCAGATCCGAACGAATGTGGTGAAGGAAGACTTTGTTTCTGGGCTTATGCTGTGAAACTTTCCAAGGACATTCCCAATGGTTTGAAAAGAGACCCGGCCCCAAAAGTGCAGAGGCAGATTTGGGAGCCTCACCCAAACTGGGGCTGAAGGAATAGCGACAATAGAGGCATTGAAAGTGGTGGTCCAAGGCTGCATGGAGAGGCCCGACCTGCCCCAAAACCAGGGGCCCGAACTGAAGATGTGATCCATGTCTTCTGTAGATCCAAAAACCACTATAAAAAACCCTTTTTCACACGGGCAAACAAGGCCTTCCTCCTCTAGTAGGGGGCTTTATTCGGAAGATATCCAAGAATGCATATATGCAAGACGAGGCCACAGACCATTGAACCTGCAAACAATGGAATGAGAGCTGTAGTGATCCGTGAAATCCAAAGTACTCTAGATGACTGGAATGATGGGAGCAGGGGCCTCTTGCACCACAAGCCTTGGAGGAGACCCTGAACCTTTGGACAGCAGAACCGCAGGCTGAGGGGAAATTGCGCGAAAACCAGGAGAGGGCGGGAGGGGAGAACCGTCCTCCTACAGAGGTGACCTACGGGGAAGCAAACCCCCTTGCTTCAACGAGGGTAGGAACTTGGGGAGAAGGGGTGGAGGGGATGAGTGGTCAGTCAAGCTTTGCTGAGCAGAAGGGCCTCGAGGAGGCTGGGAGGAGAGAGCCATGGCGGGCTTGCACAGAGGAGGAAAGGACGAGCTAGCAAGTTGGAGAGAGGTCAGATCCGAGGCAGGAACCCTTCCTGTGATGAGATCTACTAGGGAGGTCATCAAGAGCGAGTTGGAGTAGGCCTGCGGGGCGGACGACGACGCCTAGGGTTTCCTCACTGGTTCTCCAAGCATTAAAACTAATGTCGTCAATCATTAGGAATTTGCAAATTTAGTAGGTATGGTGCAACACAATTCCATGTCTTCCTACATAATAACTTATCTTCATGTCAACTATGTTTTCTGTGTTGCTACATTGAAATAAATAGAACTGTTATTATTTTTTTACATGTCTTTCTATATATCAACTTACCTTCATGTCCATTGCATTTTCTGCATTGCTACATTTAAAGAAACATATTAGTTGGACAAGAGGATGAAATTGTATATGCCACAACAGAGGAAGTTGAAGTACAATCTTCGAAAAATTATGCCAATTGTGATAGTAAATCAAACACACAAAACGAGTAGGTGGATAAAATATTGGACTAGAAAACCATGATTTGGCAACAATGGGCCTTTTTTGAGACTTCCTGCTTCCGAAAATTGCCTTCCCCTTTTCTATTTTTCCACTCTCAATTATCCTTTTTTTTTCGTCTTCTATACTTAACCGAATTCCCCTTTGTTTTTCCCCTCTATTTTCCCTTTCTGGTTACTTTACTTAGTCATTTTTCCAAAAATGTCTAGGTGCGCGGGTTAGTGGACTCACGGGTTCACATTTCTACTCATGCTTCTATATCACAAGTCCGATCAACTGCTTTGTCATTCCATACTTAGCGACTTTTTTGAACGCAAGTTCCCAGGCTGGAGGGCTCAAAATTGCACTTCTATTGTTCTATGTCCTACAAACAGCACCCGGAGTTCAACGATATACAAATTGATAGCCGGAATCCCAGGCTGGCGGGCTCAAGATTGCGCTTCTATTGTTCTGTGACCTACAAACAACTTCTGGAGTTCCATGATATACAGATTGGCCACCTGACTCTCCCATCATGCCCTATTCCGTGTTACACATTTTTCCACTCAAAATTTCTGAGACATACAATTTGACACCCTATTTCATACTCCATCCCCTTCGAGCCTGTATGTGACATGTGTTCATATTTCCACTGATTCTTTTATATCACGAGTCCAACCAATTGCTTCCCTATTCCATACTCAACTACTTTTTCGATCGCGGGTTCCTGGCCAAGCATGATCAACATTGTGCTTCCATTGTTACACCCCTGTAAGAAGCACCCAGACTTCCCCGATATACAAATTGACAACCAAATTCCCCTTTGTTTTTCTCCTCTACTTTCCCTTTCTAGTTACTTAGTCATTTTTCCGAATATGCCTCATTATTTTATATCACAAATCCGGCCGACCGCTTTCCCATTCCATACTTGGACACTTTTTCCATCGTCGTTTCTCAGGCAGCCCTGCTCAACATTACGCTTCCATTGTTTTGGTACCTACAAACAATACCTGGAGTTCCACGATATACAAATTGACCACCGAAGTCCGTCATCATGCCCTCTTCCTTGTTACACATTTTGCAGTCAAAAGTTCAGAGACATATAATTTGACCATCGGGCCCTCATATCTCCTGAGTATAACTTGTGACCCTCTTTTGAAGCCCGACCGATCGCTTTCCATACTTGGCCATTTCTTGGAATCTCTTTCGTGGGTGGTCGGGTTGGTAGGTTCATGAAATGTCTAATGCTTAATTGCTCTTCGCCATCCCCGCCACCTTGGCACTTCTTTCTAGATATGAAATTATTAAGCTTTAATGCTAATAACTCATCATGCAGGAACTGTTAAGATTGTCATTAATGTCCAAAAGGTTGGAGGAGATCTGCCATTAATACGAATTAACCAAGATTTGTGGAGGGCTATATTATCCCTTCCGAGTGTTCATTTCAAGCATCATGGAACATCTTTTGTGCGTTGTCCTGTTGGCGGCTTCATGAAATATCCAATACTTAATCGCTCTTCGTCGTCCCCGCCACCTTTGCACTTTTTTCTAAGTATGCAATTAGTAAGATTTAATGGTAACATCTCATTATGCAAGAACCGTGGAAATTGTCATTAATCAGCGATAGGCTTGAGGATATCTCCCATTGATACACATTAAACCAAAAATTGTGGAGGGTTATATTATGCATTCTGAGTATTGATTTCAAACATCATCTGGAGAAAACAACGTTCTCGTCAACTTATGGCAGAAGCTCGACAAAAGATCTGTCCAGATACAGTAAACACCTTCGAGCATGATGACCAGAACTTCTAGTGGTCCGGGGCATATTCTTGCTACTCATCTCCTTTCGCCTAGAAGCAAGTAAGGAAATGGTCTCTTGCTACGCTGAGATATATATTTCAAGACAAAGAATTCCAAGGCAANNTGATGGATGATGGAAATACAGACGTTGTTCCTAGTCCTGTGCCCAAATTGAAATCCACCATAATGGAGGCCACTTCCCAGCTCCGCGATGGTGGAATTAACAAGACCAAAGGAATTAGTTTTAGAAAATAAACCGACGTTGAATGAAATAGCCTCTTTGCAACTCAAGAGTTTGAGTCTCTCGACTCGGATGGCATTCCTCGCCCTCATAGATGTATCCCTTCCTTCCATTTTTAGGGTTTTGGATTGGTTTTGGATTTGTCCCTGCCGCAGGATGTGTCCCTGAAGTCTTTGACTATAAGGAGATGGTCACTTGGTATGCCGAGAGAGATATTTCAAGCCAAAGAATTATTTAATTGGGGGACCACTCTCCTATTCTATGGAGATATAATTAACATCTTAGGAGTCGAGGACTAGAACTCCCGGTGGAGCAAGGCATATTCCTTCTACTCATCCCCTTCGGCCCAGAACAAAGTAATTTGGACCTCTGGAATTGCTCGTGCAACCTATGTCCCTGAAGTATTTGCCTATAAGGATGTGGTCTCTTGGTCCCCTTCTGCCCAGAATGAAGTAATTTTGACCTCTGGAATTGCTCATGCAGGCTGTGTCCCTGAAGTCTTTGACTGTAAGGAGGTGGTCTCTTGGTGCGTCGAGAGACCTATTTCAAGCCAAAGAATTAGTCCACTGTTGAACTACTCTTGTTTCTTTGTTACCTCAGGTTTTCCGAAAGATGTTGAGATTGTCACAGCCAACATTAACCTTCGAAGGAGAAGACTGCAAGGAGTTTCTAAAAAAGCATGATAATCAGTTTTGTATGGATGTTCAAGAGCTTGTTGATGCCTCCTGCATGTTGTCGTAGTAGATGAACAACACATAATTGTATACATTTTTTTTCCTATAAATCCTCTACCTATATTTATGGAAAATATGTTCAATGCTTCGATGCAAAGAACTCAGTCCAGTGTCTATGGATAAATATATAGTACCCACTATTTTTTTAATAGATTTACTATTAAAAAATTGTCTTGGAATCTTGGTTGTTGCTTCTTTGCTGGATTTAACACCTCTTCTCGTTTGCATGGTTCGATAGTCTCGTAACTCTTAAATATTGTATTGGATCAGGTAAATTGATCAAATATGGGCCATTGAATAGTTATATGACAATGCATTTTGTCGATCACATGAGGCTTCTATTGAAACATAAATGAATTTCACACAGTTTGAAATCAACATTCAATTCCATTCGTAATGTAGATAGAACATAGCAACACTAGTTCACGATGTTGGAGTTGGGGCCACGCCCAAGAAGTTTAGTTTTATTGGTTGTCCTTACTCTGGCCTCTATTTTAGCACATTTACTTTATTAATGAAATTACCAAATTTCTTCTTCGCAAATATTTTGAAAATAATAATAATAATATGTGCTAGTTGAAGTCAAATGGGGCTATGAAATCAGCCGCAATATTAAATATTGCATTGGCTCGGGTGATTTGATCAAATATGGACCATTGAACAATTATATGACAATGAATTATGTCGATCACATGAGGCTTCTATTGAAACATAAATGAATTTCACACAGTTTAAATCAACATTCAATTCCATTCGTAATGTAGATAGAACATAGCAACACTAATTCACGATGCCGGAGTTGGGGCCCCGCCCAAGAAGTTTAGTTTTATTGGTTGTCCTTACTCTGTCCTCTATTTGAGCACTTTTACTCTATTAATGAAATTACCAAATTTCTTCTTCACAAATATTCTGGAAAAAAAAAAGTAATATGTGCTCGTTGAAGTCAAATAGGGTTATGAAATCAACCACAATATTAAAATTCAACTTTTTCGTTGTTATACTTACGGTCAAGTTGACAGTACAATAAGTTTATTTCTAGATATTCAATTATTAAGCTTTAATGCTAACAACTCATCATGTAGGAAGTTTAATACTTAAAATAATATTCCAAGGCATTGAAAATGTATCAAAAAACACAATACTCCCACAGGTTGCAATAAAAACAATTCTTCAACAAAGCATTGGCTGACGCACCCCATTCGTCTGAAATGACTAATAACACAATCTACGAAATCGACCTCCCTATTATCAAATCAACAAAGATGAATATTATGAGATCATATAAAAAAAAATGTGTGTGAGAATTGATTTGGAAAAACTTGTTACTTATTCTACTTTTTTTAAGGCCTTATCATAGTAAGAATGCAAACTTATCCTAACCCATTGTTATCTACAAAATCCAAACATCAATAGTGCATGTAAATCAACTATACATAGTTATAGCCAAAAATCAAGTTATAGTTTATATTTGCATTTGCTCACACCCTTTTTAATGATACAAGCACAATATTAAACAAGTATGTGGATAAAATATAGGACTAGAAAATTATGATTTTGCAACAATGGGGCTTATTTGAGACCAATTCCCGCTTACAAAAATTTCCCTTCGCTTTTCTATTTTCCAACTTTCTTTTATCCCCTTCTTTTCCCTCTTCTATACTTAACCGAATTCCCCTTTCTTTTTCCCCTCTACTTTCTCTTTCTAGTTACTTAGTCATTTTTCCGAAAATGTCTAACTGTGCGGGTTGGTGAACTCACGGGTTCACATTTATATTCATGCTTTTATATCATGGCTTCGATCGACCGCTTCCCCATTCCATACGTAGCCACTTTTTCAATCACGGATTCTCGGGCAAGCGGGCTTTAGATTGCACTTCCATTGTTCTGTGACCTACAAATAGCACCCGGACCTCCACGATATACAAATTGACTGCCTGAATCCCACATCATCCCCTCTTTCGTGTTACACATTTTGCACTCAAAAGTTTAAAGCCATACAATTTGAACATTGGGGCCTCACGTCCCCTGGAGAACCCTTGTCACCCTATTTTGAAGCCCTTACGACCGCTTTCCATACTTGGCCATTTCTTGGAATCTCTTTCGCAGATCCTCGGGTTGGCGGGTTCACGAAATATCCAATTCCTAGTCATTGTTTCATGTGCCCGCCATCTTCGTACTTCTTTCCAAGTATGAAACAACTAAGGTTTAATGCTAACAGTTCATCATGAAACAACCGTAAAGATCCTCATTAATAAGCAAAAGGCTCGAGGAGACAGTCACACTGACTATCCCTAAACAACTTGTCCAGAAACATGCAGAAAAGATCTTTCCAGGTAATGGGATATCTATTACAAATTTCAATATATTAGCGAAAACGAGTCCAAACTACAGTTTCCCTATTCCATACGTGGCCATTTTTTCGATTGTGGGTTCCCGGACAGGTGGGCTCAAGATTGCGCTTCCAATGTTCCGCGACCTGCAAACAATACCCAGAGTTCCGCGATATACAAATTGACCATTGGACTGCCCCATCATGCCCTCTTCCGTGTTACGCATTTTTCACTCAAAACTTCCAAGACATACAATTTGGCCACCAGGCCCTCACCTCTGTCGTTTATACCTTGTAACCCTATTTTGAAGCCTGACCGACCACTTTTGATAATTAGCCAGTCCTTAATTGCTCTTCCCCGTCCCCACCACCTTCGTACTTCTTTCTAAATATGAAATTAGTAAGCTTTAATGCTAACAACTCATGATGCATGAACCATAAATATTTCCATTAATGAGCGAAAGGCTCGAGGAGATCTCCCAGACTTTCATGATATAAAAATTGACTGTCAAACTCTCACACCATCCCCTCTTCTGTGTTACACATTTTTCACTCAAAATTTTTGAGACATACAATTTGAGCGTCAGGGCGTCGCGTCTCCTGGGGAACCCTTGTCACCCTAGTTTGAATCTCGTCCGACCGCTTTCCATACTTGGCCATTTCTTGGAATCTCTTTCTCGGATCCTCGTGTTGGCGGGTTCACGAAATCTCCAATTCCTAGTCACTGTTTCTTGTGCCCGCCACCTTCGCACGTATTTCCAAGTATGCAACAACTAAGGTCTAATGCTAACAATTCATTATGCAACAACCATAAAGATCATCATTAATAAGCAAAAGGCTTGAGGAGACAGTCACATTGACTATCTCTACACAACTTGTCCAGAAACATCCAGAAAAGATCTTTCCAAGTAATGGGATATCTATTACAAATTTTAATATATTAGCGAAAATGAGTCTGACCTATTGTTTCCTTATTCCATACTTAACCACTTTTTCAATTGTGGGTTCCCAGACAGTCGGGCTCAAGATTGCGCTTCCAATGTTCTGTGACCTGCAAACAGTAACCAAACTTATGCAATATACAAATTGACCGCTAGACTGCCCCATCATGACCTCTTCCGCGTTACGTGTTTTGCACTCAAAACTTTCGAGACATACAATTTGACCGTTGGTCTCTCACCTCTCCTGGTTATACCTTGTAACCCTATTTTGAAGCACGATTGATCACTTTCGATAATAAGCCATTCCTTAATTGCTCTTCCCCATCCCCGCCACCTTCGTACTTCTTTCTAAATATGCAATTAGTAAGCTTTAATGCTAACATCTCGTCATGCAGGAACCATAAATATTGTCATTAATGAGAGAAACGCTTGAGGAGATCTCCCATTAATATGCATTAAACCATTATTTGTGGAGGGTTATATTATCCCTTTCGATTGTTCATTTCAAATAACATGGAATGTCTTTCGCGGGTCATCGAGTTGGCAAGTTCACGAAATCTCCAATCCTTAATTGCTCTTCATCGTACCTGCCACCTTCGCACTTCTAAGTATGCAATTACTAGTCTCTAATGCTAACAACTCATCATGTAGCAGCCGTAGAGATTGTCATTAATGAGCGAAAGGCTTGAGGAAATCTCCCATTCACATGCATTGGACCAAGATTTGCAGAGGGTTATGTTATCCCTTCCAACTATTCATTTCAAACATCATTTGGAGAAAAGACGTACTCGTAAACATATGGCAGCAACTTGACAACAGTTCTGTGGAGATACAGTGAACATATTCGGGCGTGAGGACCAAAAATTTCAGTGGTCCAGGGCATACTCTTACTATTCATCCCCTTCCACCCAGAACGAAGTAATTTGGACCTCTGGAATTTCTCATGCAGGCTGGGTCCCTGAAGTTTTTGACTATAATGAGGTGGTCTCTTGGTGTACCGAAAAATGTATTTCAAGCCAAATAACTATTCCACTGCGGGACCACTCTCCTATTTCTTTGTCACCTCAGGTCTTTCGCAAGATGTTAAGATTGTTGGAGCCAACATTAACCTTCATAGGAGAATAATGCAAGCAATGACTAAAAAAGCATGATAATGGGCTGGACCTCTTACCCTAGAACCTGGAAGACCCGACAACAGTTCCTAAAGATATCACAAAGTTGCAGGTTAGTTCTTTTAGAAATCCATTCTAGGAAATTGCCTAGCTGTTTACAAGAATGACGGAACAAGAATCCACAACAAGAATTTCCCGCATGGTTCTTTATATTTTGTATTTCACAGTCAAGGAACAAGCTAGTTTTTATTGGGGGCAGCTAATTTCCATTGAAATATGTTCCCAATTGTCACGATTCAAAGAAGAGAATAAATTTTATATGTCATCCTAATTGGTTTTCACAATAGCACATTGTTGTTTGTTTCCAAAACCGTCTCTGTCAAAGAAGGTAAACTGTGAATTCGACCCAGTAACCTTTTGGTACCAGGCCTTGTGGAGGCACAAGGCCTCCAATTGTTTTTATGAGGTGTTTAATAAATTTTTCTTCATTTTCAAGGATTTATTGTTAGGAAAGGATGCTCCCTGGATGTCTGACCAGGCAACCAAGTTTTTGTACAGGAAGGGGACACTTGAAAAAATGGAAAATTACAGTGTAATAATGATTTTTGGCTCCAAGGAAAATCTTGTTGTCCTTCCATGTCACATTACGGACAAGATGTTTGTTACAGAAATAGCAAGTCAATACAACTACCAGTTGCATTTTTTCCATGAGAAGAGAAAAAAGTTGTTCATTCCTCTGCCTTGGAAAGTCGGGGACTTCGTGTTCAGGAATGTCAGCAAGATTGACAAATTCGCAGGCCATTTCAACAACTTGAACATAAGATATATTGAAAGTCTAAGAGGGTTCAACCCTAATGGGATTTTTCTAGAACATTTACTAGCAGTTGGCTTCAACAACTCTTTTATCCATACATGCTTGAATGAAGACAAAGACAATGATGAAAACACTCCTACTCCTCACAATGGTGACATAGAGACATTGAAAAGCACCACTAAATTGTACAAACAACAGGGAAACGCCTCAGTGAGAAGAGTGTCCAATCCCCAGCTAGCACTCCCAAGAGTACGACATCCTGGAGCATCGTTCCAACGACCCATCCCAATAAGAAAAGAACCCATAATTCTTCAAACGGAGGAGGAGATAATAACCCTCATCGCGGTAAAATTGATAGTTCTCACAAACTTCCCGTGAGGAAGAAGAGAAAAAACATTGTAGGGCAAGCGGAAGAGCCTGAAATTGAAAGTGATGACATGGAAATTGAGACTGATCTGGATAACATATTCTGCAACGTTGATCAGCCCTCAGATGCGATCCACCATACTCCCATAATGGATATAGCTGAGACCGACATTTTTGATGAAGATGAATCCTTCATATTCCAGAGCATTGTTTTTTACAGCCAATCTAAAAATTTAATTATTGAAAAGAGAGATGTAAGAAATAAGAAAGGGAAATCTCGTTCAGAGATTAACCTTAGGAACATGCAACCATCCTAAATCTCCCGACTTCATTGAGCAATCAAAGATTTTCTTGATGATTCCATTGGAGGCATTGAAGGCAAAGAATGCCAGACTGAAGGATTGAATCAAGGAATTGGAGGAAGCTTTGATTCATATCCCATTGCTTGCCAATATTTTAGTAATAATCGTGCATTCTACCCCTGCAACCAAGTTAAAAGGATCCTCCAGCCTCCTCACATCGTGTAGAGGCTATGTGGAGAAGAATATCAAGAAAATAATGGAGCTAATTACTCAAGCCTGAGAAACATAACAAAATATAGCTTCCCTTGGAACGAGGGCACATGCTTTGCACGAACATTTGCAGGCAAATTTTAAAATGAAGAATGCTTCTATCTAAAGATGACCATCCCTTTTGGCAACCATGTCACCAACATGTCAGATCTGAGAAGAAGACAAGAAGATATCCCCTCCCCAAACTAGATCAAATAATTAAAAGCATGTTGGAAAGAGAAAGTTAAAAATCTACATCTCATTGTCAAATCATGTGAACAAGCCATATCATAGAAAGAAGAACTATTTAGAAAGTTGACCGAAATAGACTTAGTCGGAAGTACCAACAAGGTCTAAGACCCCAACTTAATCCTCAAGTCCTTGTCCTTAACCAAGCAAGCCTTCGATGAACAAGTTGATATTTTAAATGGAATGTCTTTAGAAAAGTTTTACGACATCCTTGAATATGGTCAAGATGACGTGGATAACTAGCTGGTGGACTATTTGGCACAAAATGAAGAAACTGAACAGGCTCTGCATAATCTTTCTATCGATCTAAGGGAATTAGAAAACACGCTTTTCAACATAAAAAATTGGGATGAGATCAGCGTGCCCCCCATGATAAGATACATTGAAGAATGGCTCCAAAGGGCAATCGAAAAGTTCATCTATGAAGGGAAACAAGCGGTTGGCACGATTCTAGTGGTCGTCGACGAGAGCATTAAAAAGGATCAGCAAGAAAATAACAAAGGGAGAAATAAATACCATCATAGTAAGTCTATACTGATCACATCTTGCTTTCTTTATCAATCCAGTTATTCCACCTCTTCAAATAGAAATGTCTAACCAAAGACTGATAACTTCTAATTTCTTCTTTTCAGGTCTTGCTCTCTATCGTCGCCCACTTCTTCTTTCTACAGTCCTATTTCTTGTACTTATTTCTTTTGTGGTCTGCGGGAGCCCCAATCCCAGTCTATATGGAAAACCATTTAAATTTACAGAAATATGTAACAGACATTATTATTTTTTAATAAATTTCAAAGAAAACTACTTCGGGAACAATCTTGACGGTGCCTTGTAGCCCTATTTTTGGAATGCAAAATTAGTTCTCTTTATACATATCAGTCATCTTCTTTTATTTTTATGTGGTCAGAATTTTTTGTCTTCAACTATGTTGGATGTCAGGAAATTGTGTTTATTTAATTTGAATGTTTAATGTGTGTAATTCTTGGTCCTATTTTCTAGGAACCTTTCTTTCAAACAACAACAAAAAAAAACATTTGCTGTCGTTTTGTATTGCTTCAAGTCATTGCAACAGAAATTATCTAAGTCCCACATTTGAACTATGCACTTCCCATGAAAAAACTTTAAGAGGAATATCACATCTATACTGAGATGCCCAGTTGGTGCTATACAAAGATGCCCTCTTCTTGGAGAGAAATTGCCGATCAACCTTTGCAAATGTAAAGGAAAAAGTAGCAAACACAAAGGTCACACAAGAAGACCAAAGAATCTTCTCCACCACATATAACTTTATTTATCCTAACACATATAGAGACAGACAAGCTAGATGATCTATTTAATAGAATGAAATGCATGTTTCTTACTTTGTCCATGGGAAAAATTAAAGAAGTGACTATGGAAATTGTACTTAACTCTAGATATTGGGATGAAAACCAGTTCTAAGTATACAGAGATCATTATGAATGAATTTCATAAATACATTAAACACATAAAACATACAAGGTAGGAACAATATATAAACTCACACATGATGGGGATATATGTTCTCTTTTTGGTGGTTGTTTAATTTCTCACAAAGTCACTTTCTCACTAATTACTTGTTAACCCCATATTAATATAATATTATGATTAAATAATTCGGGAATTCGGGGCTCCGACCGTACTCCCGGAGTGACATTCTCCCTAGGTCATGTAGCAACCTGACGTCTTATGGTTGGCGTGTCGCACAGTGGCACGAGTCATTTTTTGCATGGATACCACATGTACTTCATGTTGCTTGCCACTTGTCTGCTGCAGTTTCTCTTTCCGTCCGCTGCTCTGGGCTTCTCATTCTCCCTTGGTCCCGCCATAGCAATGCATTTATTCCCACTCTAACCCGGCAAGAACTACGCTGCCATGCAACACTTGTTTGTATTGCATTAATTTGAAACTAGGATTTTGAAGTTTATGGATTTTATAGACTAATAAAAACATATTAAATATTAAATTAAGATACAATTTTATAAAATTAAATTAAATTAATCTAAATTTTAAAATGGAGTACATAAATAAAATATTGTTCAAAATTGGTTTGGTCAAATGAAAAGTTGTTGAAAAGGGTAAGGCAAGTATTATAGGATGGTTTATTTTTTAATTTAATTATGACATTCAATGAGAAAAGTAACATAAACAATAGCAAATAAATAAGAGAATTTTAATATTTAAACCAAAATTATGAAATGGATTATTATGAAAGTGATGAGCAACGTAAAACTGCAAAATTATTAAGGAAAGTGTTGTAACATTGCTCGACATCAAAACAAACATCATCAATAAAGTTATCATTCTACTTTAAATTTGTCCTAGGATAGAAATTTGTTTTACTTCCATCCACAATCATACCATTGTTGGTTATTACTTTGTTAGTGGTAAGATCAAGTAGTCAATTTATCTTATGTTTGATCACTATAACCAATGGGCATTATAACTTAGTTTTTTCTCTTACAAAAAGTAAAACACAAGAAATAAATTCAAAACATTTCAACTTTCATAACTTGAACCTTTCATCCTTACCAAGCCTTCAAAACATTTCAACTTTCATAACTTGAAGCTTTCATCCTTACCAAGCCTCTTTTAGGGTGATCTCCTACAATAATTTTATAGGCTACCTATTCAAAAAATATACAATTGTACAACAATATGTACATATTTTGTAGTGTAAAAGAAGTCGATAAAAGTTCTTGCATTAAAGGTGTAAAGAAACATGGCCTTTAGAGGTTTGTGGTGGGTGATCTAACAAAGTCGCATGCCTTGGTGAGAAGCAAGTATTTTTCCTTACTAATGAAATACAATATGGTAGGTAGTTGGACTCTCATATGTATAAGAAGGGATGAAAGATATATGTGACATGTGTAGCAAACAAGCATCATAGGTGGCTTTTGAATATGATGAAACTTGGAGGGTTATTTAGCAGTATTAGATTGTGTGCATTGTGACATTTATAGACAAATGAAAACACCCATAAAATCTAATGCAAGGTATTTATTATTTTTGATTGATGACTTCTCCAGAAATTGTGGGTTTATTTCCTAAATTAGAAGAAATATGATGAATTTTATTAGTTCAAAATATTTAAGTCAATGATGGAAAAGAGGTGTAGGCCTATAAAGGTCCCATGTCCTAACAATGGAAGAGAAATTGTGCTCAAATAAGTTTGTTAGTTTTTGGGAAAAGGGAGGAATTCAACAATGAATTTCTACACCTTATATGCCTGAACAAAATGGAGTTGTGAAAAGGTGAAATAGAACAACCATTAAAATGGAAAGATCCATATTGCGATGTAGCTGCTTAGAAATTGAAAATTCAAGAAAGATAAAATAGATACAATTGCATGAAGAAGAGTATTCATTGGGGGTAAATGTTTAAAATAATGAATTAACACCAAATCATACAAAAAAAAAATCATTTGGAATGAAGAGATGAACCCCTAATGTGCAAGATACAAACATGGGTTAAAATAATGAAATAACACCAAACAAAACAAAAATAATGTTGATTTGAAGTGAAGAGATGAAAATCACAAACCAAAGTAGGACTAAAAAACTTTGGAACATCTTAATTTTTAATTAATGTTAGTTTATTATCATAATTCATTTAAACCATACAATTAAAATTAAGCCAAAGGCGTGATGAAGAAAATGGTCATGAAGGCCAAATATGATGCAAGTGTCATGAGAAATAGCAACACTTTACCCTGTATATCAAGAAGTCGATGTTATTTATTAAGGGCCCAATGTTGATTTCAAAGTCAATCAATTATTGTTTAGTTTTTCTTGTCGCAATAACTAATATTAGCGCAACTTAGATTGAAATGGATGTCCTAAAAGTTCTTGCACTCAAGCATGTTTCCTTGAAATACACAATTTAGTTCTCATGGATGATATTTTATAAGAATGATATGATATAATTTCTATAATACTCAAATTGTGGTATTTAACTGTTGAAATTTCAATATATGATTACTAAACTAGGAATCAATTAATTGTTGAAATTGCATTTTTCACTAAATAATTGCAATCTCTTCTCAACCATTTCTATAATTGCAGATTTCTAATCAATTGTTTTATTGTTAAAATTACAAATTTGTGATTGCTGAAATTGTAATTTCTAATTGCTAAAATTGCAATTTCTAATTTTGTAAATTGCAATTCCTAGTGCCAAAATTGCAATTTCCAGTTTCTATAGCATTCAATCAATTGTCAAAATTGTCAAAATTGCAATTTTTTTTATCATTGAAATTACAATTTCGTATTGTTGAAATTGAAATAAATCAATTGTTATAATTGCATTTTTTCATTAAACATTTTCTACTTATCCTCAATAGTTTTTGTTTTATGTAATTTTAATTAACAACTGTTGAAATTAGAATTTCTCTAATCCTCAAATTGGGATCTCTGATTGTTGAAATTATAATATTTTTTTCTAACTAGCAATTAATCAGTTGTCGAAATTATGAAATTGTTGAAATTGAATTTTTTATTATCATCGGAATTGCAATCAATAAATAAAAAAGAAAATTGCAATTTCTATAATCCTGAAATTGTTGTCTCTAATTGTTGAAATTTCAATGTCTGATTGCTAAACTAGTGATCAATCAATTGTTGAAATTGTTAACATTGTTTAACTATGACCAAGGAATTGTGATGAGGCAACTATGAACTATATGATCATCAAGAACTTTGATCAACATGAACTATAAGCATTATGAACTTTGATTGATAAAGTAACTCGATCCAATAGGAACTTTGATCGACAAGAACATGAAGGAACTATGACCAACAAGAATGTTGGTTAGAGTTCCAGGGAAATTTCTCGGCCAATAACTTTGACCGATAGAAAATTTGACCAAAGGAACTATGATTAAGAACTTTTACTAGGGAAATATGACAAATAGGGAATATAACCCACAAAAATTTTGATTGATAGGAACTTTGATGAATAGGAACTCACTATGCCATGACACAAACTATAATCGACAAGAACTTTGGCCAAGTTCATGTTCTTGTTTCTTTATTCAAATTTTCTCTGATAGAGGAACTTTGGCAAATGAACATTGGTTGGAGTTCTTGTCGATTATAGTTTCTATCAAAGAAAATTTCCTATCCATGAACTTTGTTTACGGAACTATGACTAGTGAATGAACTATGACCAATAGGATTTCCAACTGAGAAAGGAGCTACTACTTGAGAATGAATTATGACTAACCAAAATTTGACTAATGGGAACTATGACCAATGAAGGAACCATTACCAAAACAAACCATGGCCAAGATGAACTTTGCCCAATGGGAACTATGATCAATTGGAACTATGACTAATAAAAACATTGAGTGACAAAAACTATGAATAAATTTGTATTTGTGTTCTGTTGTTCAAAGTTCCTTTATCAATTAGAGATCCTACATAAAAAAAAAAAAAAAAAAAAATTGAAGTTCCTCTTGTTTCTTCATTGGTCAGAGTCCTTATCATGGTCAAATGTCTTGTCGATCAGAGTTCTTGCATAAAATTCCCTTAATCAATCAAAGTTCCTTCAACATTCAATGTTCATATTCTTCATTTGATAGTAAAAGTTCCTACATTGCTTTGTTTTATGTGTATTCAAAGTTCCCAAGTTCTAATGTGCTATGATCTACCAAGTTCATTAACCTTAGCTCCCCTTTATTTCAACTCATCAACCTAGAAAATTGATCTTATTCCAAATCCACAAGACTTATCCAAAACATTGTTCATTGCACTGCCTTTAACAATATTCCCACAAACATCTAGTTTGGCATGCTTAGCTAGTTTGTATTATTAAGGGAATTACATTGTAAAAATTGAACACCGTTATATGATAATGTTGATCTTTAATATAGAAACTACATGTAAAAAATTGTTAGAATGCTTACAATTATATTGGATGATTCCATGACTAATGTTTATTTGACTACTTCAACCATGATTACATGATGCAGAAACCATTCAAACATTTTCAAATGTCAACAATTGGAACAAAATAAAAGGAAAAATCTAACCTACTCACTTAAGGCTAGATTATTGTGTTTTTCTAAGCACCCAGCACATCCCAACAACTTAGGGTTTGACGAAATGTCCCACTTGAAGAGAACCCTAATTATATCAACCTATCTAGTAGAGACAAAAAGTAGACTAAGATATTGGATAAGAAATCTAAGGTTGAAATGTAAATCCACCATCTAGTTTTGCTCCAAACTAAGAAAAGAGGTTGTGGAAGGTGATATAGAGAGAGAACAAGCTCTAAATTGCATTGAATCTTGAATGATTCGGGACACTTGTTATGTTTTAGGTTTTATTACGTGTTCTAAAGTACAATGATATAAATCTGATTCAATAAAGTAAATGATGTTGTAATGAATAGGACAAAAAAAATAACGTATTTACCCTTCTCTCTTTGGTTCCTAATCCATCCTATATTATACTAAGCCTTAAAAAAATACTTGATAGTAAGCCACAAAAATCAACAGATTCACCTTCCCACCTTCTCCAATGAATCTCACTTCCACACTTAGAAAAAAAAAGCAACTAAATTGTGTAGTTAATAGATAAGACATACTATTTTATAGAGCCAAAAATATCTTTCACTAGTCTTAGTGAGACCACCAAAAACAAATTCTAAGTAACAACTCCTAGGGAAAACCCCTCAGTACTTCCCCTCATTTTAAGGATGGTACCTAGGGTAAACCCTAGATTCTTCATTGGACAATGTTATATCAATAGTGGGGTGTGAATATGTTTCAACAATTTACTCATAATGAGCTCAACATGTCAATAATGAGAATAGAACCTGGGCAGGGAGGATAACACTCCATCCCACAACCACACAAGCTAAACCCAATTGACTAAGCCTAAAATTTTGTAGCTACAATAGATTACAAATAATATAAATATTTACTCTTTCCCAAACCAAGTTACAAAACTCAACTTGACAAGAAATTGGGATAGCACAGGGAGTATGATTTTTTGTGACAGAAAGTAAATTTTCATGTTTGGGTTATATAAACTTAAGGGGGACTTTGAGTTTTTCATTGACCTTACGAGTCATCACCAAGAATGGCTCACCAAGAAGAATTTTTTCTCAAAACCTTGATGTGATAGGTGCGGTAGGTGGAACCATGAAAATTTACAAGGTTTCATGTTGAAACTATAATGAAGGAACTATGGCTGACAAGAACTTTGATGCAAGGAATTATGACCGATGAGACATTTGATGAAGAAACTTTGACCGATAGGAATAATGACTAGTGAATTATGAAGGAACCTTGTTGGTCAATTCAATTGCTTAAATTGCTTTCATTTAATTATCAACCAAGGATGCTCGTAGGCTTGTGATGATGCCAGCAAAATATATGCAAGAGTAGGCATCTAACTCTAATCTAAGAAAATTCAATCAAATCCTAACTCTTTCATTCCACTTAATAAGACTTAGTTGTTGTAGGAAAGAAAACACTAGCTCCCTTACAGGAGGTCCTCTCATGATGTTTCACAAAACCTATCAACAATCAAGATCATCAAGTAAACACTCATGCATTGAAAATAAATACACTTAAAAAGGCTTAGTTATTGTAGGCATGAAAGCAATAGCTCCCTTACAGGAGGTCTTCTCGTAATGTTTCAAATAACCTATCAACAATCAAGATCATCAAATAATTCTAATAAAAACAATAAAGCATATAAACCTATTCAAAGCATTAGAGCAAGAAGAAAATGCTACTATGATCTATTTGGAGTGAGCTCAATTCTCCCAAGAACAAAGTAACACATAAACTAAAGAATTCTAAATCTAAACTAGAGAATGGAAACTGATGTGAAAATAAATCTTGATTCTTATTCCATCATA
>ML789050.1:267036-289282 GCA_009831015.1 Picea engelmannii | reverse complement strand
ATGGGTTCATCATGGTTTGCCTACTTCTATTGTTAGTGACAGGGATTCCAGATTTGTGGGGAATTTTTGGTCCAATTTATGGAAGATGATGGACACCAAGCTGAAAAAGAGTACTGCTTTCCATCCGCAAACAGATGGCCAAATAGAAGTAGTGAACAAAACCATTGTACATCTTTTGAGAGGTTATTGCAGCAAGCATCCCAAGCTTTGGGATGAGCATTTGCATTACATTCAGCATGCCTACAACCGTGCCAAGCACTCTTCTACAAATACTTCACCTTTCGAAGCTTGTTTTGGGTATTTGCCTAAATCACCTTTAGATTTTATTCTTGAGAAAGATGTGGCCATTGATGGTCATAGTGACATTGACAAAGCTCACATGTTCATTGAAATAATTCAGCTCATACACCAGCAAGTGCAGGAACAACTTGTAAAAAGTCAAGGCAAATACAAGGAGAGGCATGATAAGCACAGAATTGATCATAAGTTTCAAGAAGGGGACGAGGTATGGCTGCATATTAGTAAAGAAAGAATGCAAGGAGAAGGTAAAAAACTGAATCCTATTCGTTATGGTCCATTCAAAATCCTTAAACAAGTTGGAAATAATGATTTTCAATTAGATTTGCCTTCATACATGCAAATGTATTCCGTTATGAATGTGGAAAATTTACGTTTGTATGAGCCTCCTTTAATTTCTGATTATGAAAGTGACATTCAACTACCTTCCATAGAAGATTTCTTGCCAGAATTTTTGGATGAGTTGAAAGAGGATGCTATTCTTGATAGAAGGACACACACTTCAAGGAGGGGAAATGTTGATTATGTCCGGGTTGGTCTTAAAGGCAGAAAATCAAGTAAGGCAAAGTGGATTGAATTGGAAAAGGTGAGGGACCTGTACCCTCATCTTCTTAACAAGTAATTAAAGGATTTTGGGATCCAAAAGCTTCCCAATTGGGAGGTGTGATCAGGAGATCATGTCCTAAGTGGAGAAAATGCTCAAAATTGAAATTGCTCAGAAATGGTTGAAGTTGGAACGACTAGATAGGTCTCGTCAATATGATCATGTTGCCGCGAACGACACACAAAACCGACTCTGCATGTGAAAGTTATCCAAGTCAAAATATCCTTTATTTCATTAAAAAACAAAAATATATATATAATGAAATAAAAAAACCAAAAACATATAATACATATGGTTTTTTTAAACAAAAAAATTTGGTGGGCGCGGAGGCCGCCACCTGGAATTAATTTAAAAAACCTTTGGAGCGCGCAACAAAGAGCAACCACAAGGTTCGATTGTGGGTCGTTTGCAAGAGAGCCCCGAGTACTAACCACCCGGGCTAGTGGTGGTATTTACAATGCAAAGGGCACCTTTTGTTTAAGAAAGGGACACATGTTAGGAGGGGCGGTAAAAAGGGGACCAACCCCTAAGGACTAGCCCCTGTTGTGTACAAGACCACGAGCCATAACCTTGGCTTTAACCCCGTTGGTTGCGGAATGTTTATACATGGTTAACTGCCATGGATTTCCACCTTTGCGTTCACATTGCATTGGTTATAACCGTTATGTGCCACAGATTACTAACGTGGTTGCCAAACCATTGAAATCAATGGGTTAGTCGGAGACCATGTGACCACGAATTAACATTTAAGTTGAATGCTAACGGTTGGCGCGTTTTGGGGCAGAGTCCGCCTCTTTTGGCATTTTTTGCTAATTTTAGCTAGGCTAACTCCCGCTAATCCTATTTTGGTGGAGTTTTTTGGGGAAAAGAGGAGGGAGTTAGTTTTTGTGATAACTTTTGCTACAGGGAACCATTCTTTACGAAATTTTGGTGGATTTTGGGTATTCTCAGCCTTCTGGAGCGATTGGAATAGGTTGCAGAGCCAACAGAGGTGTCGTTCAACCATTTTCAGGGCAGAGGAGCTTGAGGAGCCATCAAGGCCTTGGGGGAAGAGGAGTTGTAATGGAGCAGCTTTCACTATTTTAGGTGATATCAGAGTCATTTTCAGTTTCTGTTTGTACTCTGAATTTGTTTTCCTCAGCAGTTTTGGCCTGTTTGTTGGCCTTTTTCTCATTGTAACACCATTTTGAGCATTAATAGATCAAGGAAATGCCCATTGGGAGCCTTGGACCCGACAGATGTAGCCAAGGAGGGGTGAACTGCCTCAACATGTGCTGTGTGTTTATGATGAATTTATTGTGTTGTGTTAGACAGATTTAAAATTCTGAATCAGAAAACAAAATAATACTCCCTCACACAAAAGGTTATAAATCTTGAAGATAGAACACTTTGCACATTTAATTTTTATGGAAATGAATACTTTGCACAACAATACAAATATTTTCATTTTCATATCAGTTAAGCATTTGGGGATTTCATCACATTCATCCATATCACTTTTCGGCCAAAGTTTTGACCCTTCTCACCCCTTTTCAGTTCCCCCTTCCTCATGGACCATACCCATAGACAAGACTTGGAAGCTCGCTTCAACACCTTGCAATTTGGTCTCCTCGAGACCCAAAAAGAAGTGAAACAACTCAGTGCCAATGTTTCCTCCATCAGTACAACCATCCATACAACCATAAATGCAACCATGTAGTCCTCAATGGAGGAAGTCAAACAAGAACTGACCACTCAGCTTGAATCTATCTTTTCATCACTTTGCACCAAACTGAAGATCCCTACAGATGACCCTTTCTCCGACGCACCTCCAAAGACTGAAGGTAAGCATTCCTCCCATTCCCATAACTTTAAGCACCATCACTTTCAACGTTACCTATGCCTTCCGTGGGTGGATGTGACAAAATTTGATGGCTCGGAACCCACTGGTTGAGTAACCCAAATGGAACATTATATCTCTTTATATGGCATTACAGATGACTTGGCCAAACTCCGGTATGGTGTTCTCCATCTAGATCAAGAATGTTGGCAATGGTGGCAATGGAGAAAAACTTCTCGTCAAGGGTATATTGCTTGGACACAATTTGTGACTGAGCTTTATGAATGATTTGACACTGGCACCAACCATTTGGGATGTTTGACAAAGTTGAAACAATTAGGAACAGTGGAAGACTTTATATCTTCCTTTGAGTTCCTGGCTTTTCGAACAGAGGGCACGACTGATGCTTTTTTTCAAGAGTGTTTTATTAGTAGACTCAAGGATGAGATTCGGGCCCATGTCCTCATGGATTGACCTTCGAGTTTGGTGGAGGCTACTAAAAGAGCTAAAGAAGCACAATAGGTTGTATCTTCTCAAAACCAAAAACCCTCCTTTATCCCTCGCCCTAAACCCGTAAACCCCACTACTCCCTCCACCCCACTAAAGATCCAAAAATTGACCAGGGATGAAATGGTTGAATGCAAACTCAAAGGCCTTTGTTATAATTGTGATGACAAATATTTGTGGGGCCACGAGTGTAAGGAACAAAATATTTTTATGGCCCTCTCTGAGGATATTTCATAAGAGGATATTGAAACTCCCCTTGTGTCTGAGTCACCTAAAATCACTGACATAACCCCTCCCTTAGACCCTTCCGAAGTAGAACTGGTCATTTCCCTCAATGCTCTCACTGGCTTCTCTGCTCCCCAAACCCTCAATTTAATCGGTTACGTCAAGCATCAAAAGGTCATCATTCTAGTTGATAGTTGAAGCACCCCTAATTTTATTCATCGCTGCATTTCCCAAGAAACTCATTTCTACATCCATGCCGTCAACAATTTCCAAATCATGAGTGCCAATGGTGGTTCCATGAAATGTGGAGGGTGCTGTGAAAATGTGTGTCTCCAAATCGATGACTACCACCTAAATTCCCATATGTTTTCTATCGACATGGGCGGTTGTGACATTGTGTTGGGTGCAGACTGGCTAAGGACTTTAGGTCCCATTCTCATGGATTTTAAGGAATTAACCATGCAATTCAACCAAGAAGGCCACCAATATAGATTTGAAGGCATCACCGCTAGTTCCCTTGAGATCATTAGTTCCCATCGCATGGAAACGATGCTCAAAAAATGTCATTCTGGTGTCATTGCCCAACTCCATGCCATACAAGCAACAAAGACACCCTCGGTGCCACAATACCTCTAAGCCCTCCTTTCTAAACATCAAATGGTATTTTCCACTCCCCAAGGACTCCCTCCTTCCTGTGGTGTTCATGATCATTCCATTTCCCCTGTACCCAAAATCCTTCCTCCCAATATCCGTCCGTATCGCCACCCCTTTTCACAAAAAAATGAAATTGAGAAAATGGTCTAGGAACTCCTTAATGCAGGTGTTATCCACCCTAGTACGAGCCCTTACTCTTCTCCTGTAGTCATGATCCTGAAGAAAGAAGGTTCTTGGAAAATGTGTCCTCACTTCCGTTCCCTCAACAAATTGACCATTAAAGACAAATTTCCCATTCCTATCATTGATGACCTCTTGGATGAATTGAGTGGTTCCCAATTCTTTACTAAACTTGATCTTCGCTCGGGCTATCACCAGATATGTATGAAAGAGGTAGACATTCCCAAGACTGCCTTTCGAACTCATGAGGGCCACTATGAGTTTTTGGTGATGCCCTTTGGCTTGTGTAATGCCCCCTCCACCTTCCAAAGCCTCATGAATCATGTCTTCCATCCCTTTATCCATCATTTTGTCTTAGTTTTCTTTGATGATATCCTCATCTATAGAAAAACTTGGGCAAACCATCTTACTCATGTGGGTTGAGTTCTCCATCTACTCTCTTAGCACCAACTTTTCCTGAAACAATCTAAATGTGCTTTTGGTGCCTTAGAAGTAGAATACTTGGGTCCTTTGGTTGGGAAGGATGGCATCAGGGTGGATCCGAAAAAGATTGAAGCTATGCAAGACTGGCCACACCCAAAGACTCTCAAAAGATTGTGTGGATTTATGGGCTTAACAGGGTATTATCAGAAGTTTGTTAAGAATTATCGAAAGATTGTAGGACCTCTCACTTCTCTCCTAAAAAAGAACTCTTTCACTTGCATTCCAGTTGCTGCTCGAGCTTTTCAAACCTTGAAGATGGCCATGTGCACCACTCCAGTTCTAGCCCTTCTTGATTTCACAAAAACCTTTGTGTTGGAATGTGATGCCTCGGGGAAAGGAATTGGTGCTGTCCTTATGCAAGAGGGTTGACCTGTGGCCTTTACCAGCAAGCAACTATCTGAAAGGAATTTGGGAAAACCCATCTATGAAAAGGAAATGTTGGCTATTTTGCATGTCGTTGATCTGTGGTGCCCTTATCTCTTGGGGCAACATTTCCAAATTAAGACAGACCATCAAAGCCTCAAGTATTTTCTGGAACAATGCATTTCCTCCCTAGAGCAACAAAAATGGGTGACTAAGCTCTTTGGATATGATTATGAGATCATTTACAAGAAAGGAAAAGACAATGTGGTGGCGGATGCACTTTCCTGAAAGTATGAAGAAGAAGGATCCCATTTTTCTCTTTCCTTCATTGTACCGGATTGGATCCAAGCCGTTCACCAGGAATGGCTACAAGATCCAAAAAGTTCACCTCTGATCCAACAATTGCAGTCCAATGCTCCAACTCCCCCAGGGTACTCTTGGCTCCAGGATGAGCTTCAATACAAAGGCCATTTGTATTTAAGTAAACAATCAAAGCTTAAATCCATGGTACTTTTTGAGCTTCATGCTACACCCACAACAGGTACTCCGGGTTCACCAAAACCTATGACAGGGTCAAACGTTCTTTTTTTGGGGATGGTATGAAACATGACATCCGTAATTTTTTCACTGAATGTGATGTGTCTCAGTGCAACAAGGGAGAAATAGTCAAATATCCGAGCACACTACAACCACTTCTGACTCCACTTGTTATTTGGAAGGATATCTCTATGGACTTTATTACTGGCTTACCCAAATCGGGAAATAAATCAGTCATAATGGTGGTTGTTGATCACCTTTCCAAGTATGCTCATTTCTACGCTCTTCAAAACCCATTTAGTAAATCCACGGTGGCTCAAATTTTTATGGACCAGGTCTTCAAGCTTCATGGCATGCCACACTCTATTGTTTTTTATCGTGATCCAACTTTCACAAGAAATTTTTGGCAAGAGATGTTCAAGCTATAGGGCACCCAATTGCATCTCAGCACAACTTATCATCCCCGGAATGATGGTCAAACGAAAGTTGTCAACAAGTGTTTGGAAACATATCTGAGGTGTTTTTCCTCTGAAAAGAAAAATCAGTGGGCTCAATGGTTACCCCTAACTGAATGGTGGTACAACACTTCCTACCATATAGCTACACGCATGACTCCTTTTGAAGCGGTATATGGATAGAAGCCACCTTCAGTTCTCTCATACTTAGTAGGTACCTCAAAGGTCTAGGTGGTTGACCAAAAAATTACAGTTTGAGAGGCTATTCTTTGTACCCTCAAAGAAAACTTAGTCATGGCACAGAATCACATGAAGAAACAAGTAGATCAAGGTCGCTCTGAATGTTAATTTGCATAAGGGGATCAGGTGTTTCTGCAACTGCAACCTTACAAGAAAACTTCCGTCAGAAGATAGCACCCAAATTTTATGGTCCTTATACAATTCTCAAGTGTGTGGGACAAGTCACCTATCAGTTAGCTCTGCCTAGTCATTCGAAGCTACATCCTGTTTTTCATGTTTCATTCTTAAAGAAGGTGATTGGAACTAGGTGCCAAATTCAAACCAACCTTCCCGAGTTAGATGAAGAAGGATCCAGTTGGCTACATCCAGAAGCAGTTTTGGACTAACATGAACATCGCCTACACCAGAGAACCATCAAGGAAGTGCTAGTCTAGTGGAAAGATACAACTCCAGCAGACGCGACTTGGGAACCAACTACCATTCTGTAGCAATTTCCACATCTGAAGCCTCTAGGACAAGGCTATTTTTAAGGGGGTGGACATGTTAGGTCCTAACCCGTACATAGGTAGAGAAATATATTTGGATGTAATAAAGGTCAATATTAATAAGGATTTTCAATAAAATAGAATAAGGTGAATGTAAGAAGATCTAATAGAAGCTTCCTCTTCTGGAAGGATCTTCCTCTAGATGCTTCTTTTGATAGACATATTTAGTATAGATAGGAGTCAATGGTATGAGAACCCTAGCTTGGAGATTATTGTAATAGAGAACTACTTGACTGGAGGTTTCCCCCTCAAAGAGGCCCATGAACATTTCTTTATGAATCAAAGTGTTAATTCTGCTGTTGTTCTTATATCATTTATGTGTTATTGTGGAGATTATGTTGGTTATATTACTATTATTCTACCATTTCTAGCATTTTATTTTTGTTCTGCATACTTTTTGTATCTAGTATATTACATTGAGAAAGGACTGTCAACAAGTTAGCTCAGTTGTAGAACCTTCCTGAAACATGATTGCATCTGACAGAGCTCGCTTCCGACAGGAGACTGCATGCACAATCTTCCATGAATCATGCAGACATAATGCCTTCAATACAGAGACTCGAGCATGCTTTTGTGGTTTGGATTTGAGTATATATGAGTCTTCCTCATATTTTTTTAAGGTCGATGGTTGAGCTAGGCTCCCGTATTGTAAAGTTTTAATGAATCTCTGGTTCTTCTGGTTATGTATCTATATTTGAGACTTCTTGTTTAATGTAAGTCAGCTTCTTTTCATATATCTATAGACATCTGTGTTAGAACACTTGGGCATGGAGGATCCAATCGAGGGTAGTTATGTTTTTGTGATGTAGGTTTGATCACAATGACATTGTGACCAGTTTTAATCAGTTTTTGTGTTGTCTTTTCCTTCCAATGCTGAATGACTCGAGCATGGATGATCCAGTTGGATTGTTTCTACTGAATTGCGATGTATGTTTTATTTCAGTTCATTGATAATTTTATTCAGTCCCCTGAAAATCTGAGCCAAGAGGATCTTTCCTTCGAAGTTTTTCCTCCTTAGGCTGCTGGAAGACCAGATGTCCATATCATACCTCTTCACTCTCCTCAATTTATTCCTCTTACTCACCTTTACTGCAACTTACTGACTAATGTTAGATCAAGACCTCATCTACTTATGCATACCAACCCAATTTTCTTATTTAAAGAGATATTATCCTGAGACTGCGTCCATTAGACCACCCTTAAATTTATTCATTGTGACATACAAACTGATGGGTATTGGGCTTACCTCTGCCGCAATCTAGAGGTGACTTCTGGTGTTGTTTCCAGGGAAGAATTGAATATTTTACCTGGGATTGAATGACAAGCTTATTGTTTTTGAAGGTGCATCATAACTTAGTAAATCAAAGATTTCAACTATAAACCTGGCGACTCCATTGGTGCGAATCTGTTGGAAAATCCACTATTTCAACTGTGGTTTCTAGAGGAAGAAACACAAGGACTACTCCCTAGCTTCCTTTAGCAACACCTGAAGCTGACCCAAAGAAAGTTATCAAAAAGGGAAAGGCCCTTAGAGAAGGTACTTCTATTGTTGAACTAGGTATTTTCGATGATTTTCATTGTCCTCCTATAGAAACTAGAATATCTGCTTCTCATTTTCCTATTATACCATATGTTGGAGTTTCCTAAAGTTTAAAGTTTGGGAGTGTTCCTGTCGATTTCTCCCCTCCTGGTCTTGGATTGGAGGGATAAATCTTTGTCACTCCTATTTCCCCTGAAGTTGTAACTTGGTCTAGACCCAGGATCTCAGAATATTTTCCCAGCCCAAGCTTTTTCACTCCTCCCCTTGTTAAATTTGTTTCTTTTACAAAGAAAGAAACCTCTGCTCCCTCAAGCCCTGTAGCCTTTTCTTCAAATCCTATGCTATTTCCCTTTCCTCCTAGAAGCTTAGTTCCATCCTCCCCTATTCAAACTCCATCCCCTCATGTTTCTCCTCCACCTATCATCCCTATGGCAGGTGATAATCCCCCTAGAAATAGAATGGATTCCATAGTGGCTGCAAGATATGCCCCTCTAGTCTTACTTCAACCCATGAATGCTCTCCTTGTTCGAGATTACCTAAATTATATGCCCAAATTCATTGGGGAGGAAGACATAATTGTTGAAGAGCACCTTGTTGCCTTCTACAGTTATGCAGACAATCTAAATATTGAAAGTGAAGATGTCTAGATGAGAGTGTTTGTCCAGAGCCTTGATGGTGAGGTTAGAAAATGGTTTAGGGGATTTTCCCCTGGATCCATTGCTAGGATTGAGGCTCTAGATGATGTCTTCTTGAGGCAGTGGGGGGATAAAAAAGACTTTATGTATTATATCACAGATTTCGGGTTCTTGAAGAGAAAGGAGGGAGAATCTGTATCTGAATTCTCCAAAATATTCAAAACAATGTACAATAAAATCCCTGTTGAGATAAAGCCTACCAAATCCTCTACCAAAATAACTTATTCTAGCGCTTTTGACCCTGATTTATGCCTCCTTCTTAGAGAGAGAAGAGCTACTTCCCTGGCTCATATGAAAGATGCAACCCTGGAGCTGGAATCCAATGTGTTTGCAGTTGACAGACTCAGGAATAAATATGACAGAGACATATGAAGAGGGATATCTGAGGCTTCAACTTCTGGTTCTTCTGCATCCCACCCTCAAGTAGATGAATTGACCAAGCTGGTGAAATCCCTTTTTGTAGAAATGGATAAAATTAAATTCGAAGGGAAGAAGAATTATAAAAGTGACCAAAATGCGGAAAGCAGAGGCAACTTTAGAAGACCAAATAATACCCCTCAGATACTCCCAAGAGAGCCTTGAAACAAAGATAGGGATGATCAGAAAATCTAGACTCCTCTTCAAAAAAACCTTGTTGCTAATGAGGAAAGGGACGAAGAAGAGCTTGATCTTGAAATCCATTGTCTTAGAGACACCTCCCCATTTTTCCATCTAACTCAATCTGCCTATGAGAAGTCCCTCAAGGACAACCAAATAAATGAGCTGAGTAAAGGGGAGAAGACCAATAGTAGTCCTGATAAATACAACCTCAGGTCTAAGAAGAAAGAAGGGAAGTCTGACATCCCGGATCAGCCTTCTAGAGTAGATAATCCTACTAAATATGTAGTAAATAAAAACAAAGAAAAGAAAGCTCAGAACCCCTCACTCGTAGCCAAAGATCCTTCCCCAGAGGTGAGAGAAATTATAAATCCCCCTTCCTCTTTCAACTTTGAGCATGAAATTCAGAAAATCAGAATCCCTATACCCCTTTCATAGTTGGTCAAGCATGAATATTTCAAAAGAATCCTCTCTAAACTGTTGCTTCCTGAACCCCCATATCATCCTAAAGACTCAATCAATCTGCAAGATGAAAATCCAACAAAAATCCTAGGTCCCATGATAGAAGATAGAGATGATTCATTCTCTCCCTTCTATACATCCTTTAATGTACATGATAAGGTACTTCATAATTGTCTAATGGATTCAGGGGCATCTCATAATCTCATACCCAAAACTGTCATGGATTAACTGGGACGAGAAGTCACAAAGGCTTGCCATGACTTGTATTCCTTTGAATCTAGGAAAGTGCAATGTCTTGGGGTCATCAAAGATTTGGTTGTGACTTTGTTTCAACTACGCATGAAAAGTGTGGTCATGGAAATTGTGGTGGTTGATGTCCCTCCCAAGTTCGACATGTTGTTGTCAATATCTTGGATTAAAAGACTCAAAGGAACCTTGAAGATATACCTCACATATGGTACCATTCATGTGTTTGGAGGGGAGCATAGGAGCCTGCACAAAGAAGCTCAGTTGGCCTATATTATTAGTGATGAAGCTAACCCCACCAACCATCCTATATTTGCACTTGACACTGAGTTTGGGTCTAGTTTTTGCATCTCACTGGTGCCCCTGAAACTCCTCTTGAGATCAGAAAGTCCATTACTCTCTGTGGAGATTCTCCACCGATTACTTTTGTTTGGAAAATGTCATTTGATAAAGCCTCTTCTAGAGAAGGTGTTGGTGCTGGAGTAATATTTGTTTCCACTGCTCAGGAAACTATATCTCTATCCTACAAGTTAGAATTTGAAACTGCAAATAATGTGGCATAGTTTGAAGCTCTTGTTTTGGGCTTAAGGGTGAAAAAGACAAGGCAATCAAGGAAATGTATGTGTTTGGGGATGCATAGTTGATTTTCCAACAGATCATAAATAATTATCAAGCTAATCACCCTAGATTGAGATCATATAGAAATTAATTATGGGATTTGGTTGACATATTTTTCTTATCCTTCAACCTTTCATTCATTCCAAGAGAGGAAAACACAATGGTTGATTCTTTGGTTGTTTCGGTGAGCAATTTTAGAATTCCTCTACCACCCAAGGTTAGGTATGATATAGAAGTAAAATGTTGGCCCTTTATACCTGACAATGTCAAGAATTGGAAGGTGTTGGAGGATGATCTTGAAACCAAAAGATTCCTGGAAACTGTTGATGATTTTTCTGCATCATACATCGATCAATATCCTTATTATGACATAGATCCTCATGTTGATGTTCTTCTGAACAAAATTATTGATCATCATATTGTTCAGCTTCCCAACAATCATATCCCAAAGGGACTACTTCCTTTGGAAATACTATTTGACAGAAATGATGTGGCAATAAAAGGTAAAGGTTCAAATGAGGATGTTGATGTGGTTGGCTGCAACATTGGTACATAGGAGAATCCAAAATTTGTCAAGTTATCAAGAAACTTGTCAAGGAAGCAGAGGGCCATATATGTTGAGTTATTAAGAGAATTCACTGATGTGTTTTCCTGGACTTATGAGGATCTTATAACATATGACACAAGAATTATTGAGCATAAGATTCCTTTAAAAGAGGAGGCCAAACCATTTAGGTAGAAGTTGAGACAGATAAATCCTATGTTGTTTCCTATCATGGAAAGAGAGGTGAAGAAGATTTTGGATGCTCAGATTATTGTGCCTTTGAGGTATTCTAAGTGGGTGGAAAAATTGGTCCCAGTGAGAAAGAAGAGTGGATAATTTAGACTATGTGTTGATTTCAGGAACCTGAATAGGAGCTCAAAGAAGGACAACTAGCCCTTGCCAAAGATGGAACATGTATTGCAGAGGGTAACAAGTGCATCCAAAATTTCCATGATTAATGGCTTCTCTGGCTACAATCAGATTTCTATACTACCTGAGGATAGAGAAAATACAACCTTCACCACTCCTTAGGGCACATTCATGTATGCCAAAATTCCCTTTGGATTGATGAACACAGGGGCCACCTTTCAGCTAGCCATAGACATAGATTTTATTGGAGAAAGGGATAAATTTGTAGTCATATACCTGGATGAAATCACTGTGTTTTCCAGATCTGACAAAGAGCATTGTTGTCATCTAAGAAAGGTCTTCCTGAAATGCAGAAGATTTGGTCTCTCCCTCGATCCCAAGAATTATTTATTTTCCATGAAAGAGGGAAAATTGTTGGGGCATATAGTATCTGTTGAGGGAGTAAGAATTGATCCCAGTAGGGTGGAGGAAATTCAAACCTTGTCACTTCTCAGGTCCAGGAAGGAGGTCTAGTCTTTCCTAGGAAAAATTAATTTTTTGAGAAGGTTTGTTTCAAATTTTGCTGAATTGGTGAAGCATATCACAACCATGCTTAGGAAGGGAAATGAAGTGAAATGGACTATTGATCCTAAAGAATCCTTTGACCAAATCAAAAAATCATTTACTGAGGCACCTATGCTGATTAGTCCTGATTATTCTAAGGATTTTCTGATTTTTTCCTTTGGTTCATTCAATACAGTGGCATTTGTTTTATTTCATAAGAATGATGAAGGGCTAGAGAAGCCTATTTCCTTTTTCAGCAGAGCACTGAGAGACATAGAGGATAAATATGACATCATGGATAAACATGTGTATGCCTTGGTGAAATCTCTCAAAGATTTCAAAGTCTATGTTTTGCATTCAAATATCATCGCATATGTTATTTTAGCCTATGTGAAGGGAATTCTCATTCATCCCGACATAGACGGGAGAAGGAGCAAGTGGATTGCCAAAATCCTTGAATTTGATCTGGAAATAAAACCCACCAAACTAGTTAAAGACCAAGGTTTAGCCAAACTATTGGCTGAATCCAATTGTAAATATTTGGGGGTTAACTTCATCAACACTTGCTCAAAAAATCAGAAAGATGATTTGCCTGAAAAAATCTCTCATCACAACCCCCCATTAGAAAAATGTGCCTAGTATAAAGACATTATATTTTTTCTGCAAGAGTTAAGACCCCATGATGGTATGGGAAAAAGAAAGGTAATATATTTAAAGCTTAAAGAAATTAGATATTGCCTTATTGATCAAGTCTTGTGTTGGAAATACCCTCTAGGTGTGCTTATGATATTTTTAGACCCACTAGAGGCCCAAAAGATTATGTTTAGTTTTCATGACAGCCTATGTGGAGGACATCACTTATGGAGAACCACGGCCTATAAAATTCTCAGGGCTAGGTACTACTGGCCTACTCTATTCACCAATGTCTATAAAAAAACTAGGGCTTGTATCAAATGTAAAAAATTCTCTGGGAAGCAACAAATCAAGTCTCTACCATTGAAGCCTATAGTGGTTTCATGACCTTTCCAGCAATGGGGTCTAGATTTCATTGGGGAAATTCATCATTCTTCAAGCAGTCATCACAGATGGATCTTAAATACAAAATATTACTTCACCAAATGGAGGGGGGGGGGGGGAGCAATAGGATTGTATGAGGATTTTCTCTTGTCAATCCCTCATATATTGATTCTGAGTGATGGAGATCAGACTGGTAGCTACAGGAATGTGGGGTTCCTCCTTGCCTCATTACGGGTTTCTCTCTATCTATATTCTTTTCACTGGCCAGAAGCTATCCCCACAACGAGTGATTCTCACAAAGTAATCATTGGTTTTCTTGAAGATATTATGGCAAGGTTTGGTTGTCCAAACAGAATCATCACTGATAATGTTGCATCCTTCAAAGTTGAACCATTGATCAGGTTTTGTGAGCAATTCTGAATTGCACTGATTCACTCTACCCCATATTATCCCCAAGGCAATGGATTAGTAGAGTCCTCTAACAAAAGGATGATAAATATCATCAAAAGACTGTTAGAGGACAATAAGAAAGCATGGGATTCAAAGCTCTAATTTTCTCTATGGGATGATAGAGTGACAACAAAGAGATCCCTGGGTGTCTCTCCTTTTTAGCTCGTGTATGGGATCGAAGCAATTTTTCCTTCTCGTCTTTCCTTGCCTATGGAAAAATTCTTTCAGGATTGCCAAGGAGAATCAGACGATATGATCAGAAGAATACAACAACTAGTAGAAGTGCAACAGGAAAGAGAATAGATGATGGATAGAGTGCATGACCGTCAACAAAAAATCAAGCAGGCCATTGATAGGAAGAACAGTAAGAAGGTTTCCCAGTTGGGAGATCTACTACTCAAATGGGATGTGCCCATACATGACAAGGGAAAGCATGGTAAATTTAAACCCCTATGGATCATACTTTTCAAAAATTTTGAGAATTTTCCAAATAAAAATTACAGGTTGTAAAAATTGGAAGGTGATGAAGTTTTTGGTGGCCTGGTAAACGTGAATTTTTTGAAAAAGAAAATTGTTTGAACCATGAATGGCTCCTCCGTATCATTGTAAATATCATTTTCTTTCTAATTTTGCGACAGACTCCATAACCCAATAGTAAGGTGATTGAAGTTGCGAGTTCTTGGCCTCTTACAGGGAGAATTCCATCCTCCATGGAGCCTAATGTTAGCACATTACTATTATTATTCCAAGGCGTAGGTGGCAACTATCAGTGCACAAAGCAAGCCAAGGCAATTACAATGGCGATTGTTTCCCTTGCACAGGTTCAGTGTGGTGCTACCTCTAAACACATTTGGAAGGACTCCAAGGTTAGCGGGCGGATAAAGGTTTGGTGGAGGCACTGAAAGAAGCCGGTGCACCTAGATCTCATATCCCCTCCAAATTGACGGTCATTGATCATATAGAGGCCTCAACATGCATGGACATTAAAATCTGAAGGGTGGGCCGGGTTTGAAACCATGGTTTTGCGGAGAAGCAACGTGTCAGTCGAAGACGCATATCGGGCCCAAAAGAGGTGAATATTCAAACCACTTTTTGTAGCCCCGATATGTGCATCTGCGTATAACTCCCTATCCCAGGTTGAAAAGTGGTCGCTCCACAACTATCCCACTGACACCTGTCGCCCACTCCATCTCTCTCTTCTGTCCATCGCATCTCCCACTCCCCTATAACTTTCACTCCCTCACACCTGTCCTCCACTCACCGTCCCACCTATCACATCTCCCCTTCTCATCTCCCACCACCTATACCACTTCGCTCCATGCATCAAATCTCACTTGTATGGCCCCCATGCTATCCTCAGTCTCCTCTTCCCATCCACGGATGTACACCTTTCCATCTCTCATCTGCTATTCCATACTGATCACGCCAATCACTTTGACAACGTCCATGTCCACTGTCAGGCCTCCCCGCAAGCATCCAACTTAGATCCATATGGCAGAATGAAGAATCTGCCAAGTTCCATAGGTGTAGTGCTGACTCGGGCCTTCTCAATCCCGATGAGGTAGTTATTGAGGTTGTTTGGTGGTGGTTGAACATCGTTTCCACCATAAATGGAAATCCTGAGAAAGGACTATCAACAAGTCAGCTCAGCTATAGAACCTTCCTGAAACACGATTGCATATGATAGAGCTCACTTCCAACAAGAGACTGCATGCACAGTCTTCCAGGAAGCATGCAGACATAATTCCTTCAATACAGAGACTTGAGAATGCTTATGTGGTTTGGATTTGAGTATATAGGAGTCTTCCTCATATTTTGTTAAGGTCGATGGTTGAGCTAGGCTCTCGTATTGTAAAGTTTTAATAAATCTCTGGTTCTTCTGGTTATGTATCTGTATTTGAGACTTCTTGTTTAATGTAAGTCAACTTATTTTCATATCACAGTAAAAAACTGTGTTAGAACACTCGGGCATGGAGGATCCAGTCGAGGGTAGTTATGTGTTTTTGATGTAGGTTTGATCACAGTGACATCGCGACCATTTTTAATCAGTTTTTGTGTTGTCTTTTCCTTCCAATGTTGAATGACTCGGGCATGGATGATACAGTTGGGTTGTTTCCACTGAATTGCGATGTATGTTTGATTTCAGTTCATTGATAATTTCACTTAGTCCCCTGAAACTTTGAGCCAAGAGGATCTTGCCTTCTAATTTTTTCCTCCTTAGGCTGCTGGAAGACCGGATGTCCATAGCAGACCTTTGCACTCTCCTTAAGTTCTTCCCCCTACTCACCTTTATTTCAATTTATTGACTGAAGTTAGATCAAAACCTCATCTACTTATGCATACCAGCCCATTTTTCTGAGTTAAAGTAATATTATCCTGAGACTGTGTCCATTAGACCACCCTTAAATTTATTCATTGTGGCATACAAACTGATGGGTATTGGGCTTACCTCTTCCACAATCCATAGGTGACTTTTGGTGATAACACAATGCAGGGGCGACCTTCCAAAGGGACATGGATGTAGCATTTTGGGGACTAATCAACAAATGTGTGGTAGTGTATCTGGATGACGTAATTGTGTATTCAAAGAACATATAAGAGAACATCCAACACTTAACTCAGATTTTCGAAAGGTGTAGGAAATAAGGTATATCCTTGAATCCTATGAAAACTATTTTCATCATCAAGGAAGGTAAGATGCTAGGACAAATTATATCTCAAATAAGCATTCACATAGACCCAGAAAGGATTAAGGCCATAGCTCACCACCCATTGCCTCACAACAAGAAAACTATGCAGTCTTTTTTCGAACAAATCAATTTTGTGAGGAAATTCACTCCCAATTTCATGGAAACTATCAAACCCTTACAAAAGATGATTCATAAATACACCAAATTTAAGTGGTATGATGAGCGAAAGGATTCTTTAAACAACATCAAAATTGTTATATCTCAAGCCCCTATGTTACGAAGTCTCGATTTCAATAGAGATTTCTTCCTCTATACTTTTGTCTCTGACCAATCATTAGTTGCGGTATCGACTCAAAAGGATGATGAAAACAATGAGGCCCGGGTGTCATTCATGAGTAATAACCTCCAAGGGACCGAACTAAATTATCCTACCATAGATAAGCAGGCTTATGCAGTTTATAAATCAGTAAAACACTTCAGGTCTTACATCCTCAAGAACCACACCAAAGTAATCATACCTCACCCGACGGTCTGATCCCTATTCACTCAATAGAAGATGGGGGAAAGAAGATGTAACTTGATGGCAATAGTTCAAGAATTTTATCTAGATATAAAACCTGCCAAACTAGTTAAAGGGAAAGGGTTATGCAAACTTGCAGTCGAATCCCAAGATCAAGTAAATGAAGATTCTGAATGGGAGAATGAAATGGCATTATGGTGTGGTGAAGTTTCATACATTTCCCTAGGACAAGAGTCTTGGTACAAGAAGCTAACTTATCTCCTACACCATGGGACTTGTCCAGAAAATATCAACCCTAGGGAAAGGAGATTTCTCAGTTTAAAATCTGCACAATATCACCTCATAAATTCGGTACTCTTCCGGGTTAATTATGATGGGGTACTATTAAGATGTCTTGAACATGAATATGCAGAAAAAGTTTTGAAGGAGATCCATGATGTCCCTACCAGTGAACATTTTGAAGGAAACACCACTGCTCATAATATACTGAGAGCTGGTTATTATTGGCCCACCTTGTTCAAGGACGATCACACCTACGCTAGAAATTGTAAAACTTGTCAATTAAGCATTGGGAGGGAGAAGAGAGAGATAATTCCACTCCAACCAGTGACTGTCTCCAGGCCTTTTAAGAAATGGGGGTTAGACATCATAGGGGAAATTACACCCAGTTCTTCAAAACAACACAAGTACATTCTTACTTCCACCGATTACTTCATGAAATGGGCAGAATCCATCCCTATGACTCATGTAAATGAGAGGGTGGTGATCTAATTCATAGAACAAAAGATAATCACAAGGTTTGGTGTCCCTTCTGTCTTGGTTTTCGACAATGTGACTTATTTTTCTTCCACCTGATTGACAGAGTTTTCTTTGGAAAAAGGAATCATAATTAGGTACTCTACAAATTATTATCCACAGGGAAAGAGGGTGGAAGAATCAACTAATAAGAACCTAGTGAGAATATTAAAGAAGACAATTTTCGACAACCAAAGGAATTGGCATAATCTACTCCATAACACTCTATGGCACGATAGGGTCACACCCAAGGAAGCTATAGGAAATTCCCCGTAATTTTTGTTTTACAGGTAGGAAGCCATTCTCCCAAACATGCTTTATCTTCCATCTCTTCAACTAGCCCAAGATTCCAGAGAGGAGCCTTCATCGGTCATGTTAGCGCCCAATTTTTTCATCAAAATTTATGTTAATTGTCATATTCTTACAGTCATTTGGATGGTGTCTTAACCTCCACTTCTTCATCAATCTCCTGGTGTTTTCTTTTTCTCAACATCCTTTGGCTTCATTCTCTTAAACCTGCAAAAAAATGGTTAAGAAATCCTTATTGAACTTTGTCAAATCTATTCTTTTGAATTTGACGCATTCCTAGTTCTTTATTGAGATTTTATTAAAGGAGGAATATGCTTTAAAATGGATTAATCCCAGTCTAAACCTAAAGTCTAATCCATATGTCAAATACTAAGTCCATATATCGATTACTTAAATCTAAGCCCTGCCACATATCTAATTCATAAGCTATGAGTCAAACTATAATCCCAAGTCATGAATTACATTGCCTAGTTCATATGTTATCCACGCAATGAACTAAGTCAACAACATAGGTCAAGCCAAGACATGAGTCATAAATCTTAGTTACATTGAAAACTTAGAAGAAGTGCAAACAACGCCATCTATTGTCGCTTTCAATAAAAAGAGGGAGCTTCTTGTAGGCACTCCTGCTAAGCGGCAAGTTGCGACTAATTCAACAAACATAGTGTTTGGAACAAAGTGTTTGATAGGAAGGTGATTTGATGACCCCCAGACATAGAAAGAGATGAAAATGGATCCATTCAAAATTGTTAAACCAACCAATGGTGATGCATGGGTTGAAGTAAATGGGAACCAATATTCACCGAGTTAGATTAGAGAATTCATCCTGGAAAAGATGAAAGAAACAACAAAAGCATATTTAGGAAGGTCTATCTCAAATGAAATTATCATAGTGCCAACCCATTTCAGTGTCATTTGTGTGATTGCTGCCTGAATCTCTGCCATTTTTATATTGTTATTTGCATTGTTGTGTTAGATCAGATCTATAGATGTGCAGGGCAGATCTAGCTTGATAAGTGATATATGAATGTTGCATTGTTGTTGTATTAGATCCACTTGATATTCCCTTGGTTGTAGACATCTTTTTCCTACAACCCCCCTCTTAGTTGCTTCAGGTGAGACTGCATCTGCTTCGCAGGTGTTGCCGAAAGGGTCGATAGCTAGGGCTTGTTGGTGATCTAAAAATGAAGAAGACTTGTATTCTTGAAAATTATTTGCAAGATTTTAATTTATGTGTTAAAATGCAAATGAATCAATTTGCAACACAACTTTTATGGAAAATTACTCATTCAAGATGCATATAAATAGCATCATTAAATAGTGAACAGAAAATGCATAACACAACAAATGATAAAGGAGTTCATCCCTCTCTTGGGCTACATCAACTAGTCTAGTTTCCAATGGATCTTTTGTATTATTTGCTCAAAGTTCTAAAAAAATGTGCTTTATAATGCTCAAAATGCCAAATAGATGGCTCCAATGGCTCCAGAATGTCCAAAAACCCCTAACTGGGTTTTTTCGGCACCTTGTTTGGCCAAAAATTGAAAAAGATAGGCTTCCTGGAAGTTCCCCTTCAAACTTGTTGTCTCTGGATTGCCAAAATGCACCCTTGTTGGCTCAACGTAGCGCCCACGTGCATTTATGTGGAAAAAACCAGCACCAGGTGCAACTGCACAACCGATGCGAACTGTAGGACGATTATGGGTGTGCCTAGCCCCTAACTGCCAAGGCTATGATCGTGTGACCCATATGACCGTGCACAAGTGCAAAATGGGGCTCCATTTTCAAAAGAAAATGGACAATGGATAATTGGTGGGTTTTTGGTTTGTATAACTGTTGAAACCAAATCAAAATGCAAATCCGCATGCGCGTGCCAATGATATAACAATGCTCATATGTTATTGTATATACGACCGGGGGCTGGGGCTAAGCCCTGGGCCCCACACCAACCATACACATATGCAAATTTAAATATATATAATGCCATATATATAACAAGTTCCAAATGGTGGCACGTCGGTTGGCGGCCCTTCCCAAGTCTCTTCCCCTGCCTGGAGGTCGTGGGTTCGAGTCTTGCCAATTGCAAAGATTTTAAACCACCGACCAGGTGACACCTGGCGACCATTGATTGGGCCATGTGTCACCATACAATTAACCACCAAGATGCCATGTGTCAGCAGCTTATTCATCCACTTAACTACCAATTGTCCACCACTCAACCCTGCCACGTGTCGTATGGACTACCACGTCAGCATCTGTACAGATTGTACAATCAACATCCCCTTTTTTTGCATGTTTGTTGTTTTGAACAGAACGTGATATCTCTCGATCCTAACGTCCATTTTAACCCAAATGAGTTGCGTTGGGTTCGTAACTATGAGGCCTATGCTCTTGTACGATTTGAAGTGAATCCGAGCACTTTGAATTTTTGAGCAAAATTTGATCCCCTGGATCACACCTCCCCATTGGAAAGCTTTTGGACCTCCAAAAGACTATTTTCAGTCTATTTGAAGATGAGGGTATAGCTCCCTCACCTTTCCAACCTCAATCCACTTGTCTTTGCTTGGATTTGTACCTTTAAGACCAACTCGAAGATACTCCACATTTCCTCGTTTTGAAGTTCACATTCTCTTGTCAAGGATTGTGTCTTCATGCAGTTCTGTAAGATATTCTGGGGAAAAATAATCTATAGAAGGAATATGAACATGCTCTCCTTGATCATCAATCAAAGGAGGCTCATACAATTTCAAATTCTCAACATTAACAACTGCATACATTTGCATATAAGGAGGCAAATCTAAATGGAAGGCATTGTTACCAATCTCATCAATAATCTTAAAAGGACCATATCGAATTGGTTTCAATTTTTTACCTTCTCCTTTAAGCCTCTCCTTACTAATGTAAAGCCAAACTTCATCTCCAACTTGGAAACTGTGATCAACACGATGCTTGTCATGTCTCATTTTGTACTTGGCTTGACTATTTTCCAATTGCTTTTGCACCATTTGATGTATCGACTGAATTTGTTCAATGAACTTTTCTGCCCTATCAATGCCATATTGACCATCAATAGAAATATCCTTCCCAAAGATAAAATCTAAAGGAGATTTGGGCAAATATCCAAAACATGCTTCAATTGGCGACGTTTGAGTTGAAGAGTGCTTAGCTCGATTGTAAGCATGTTGAATGTAGTGTAAATGCTCATCCCAAAGTTTAGGATACTTGCTACAATAACCATGAAGAAGATGCACCACTGTTCTATTTACCACTTCTGTATGACCATCGGTTTGTGGATGAAAAGTTTTTCTCTTTTTCAGTTTGGTGTCGATGAGTTCCCATAAGCTCGACCCAAAACTTCCAACAAATCGAGAATCCCGATCAGAAATAATGGATTTAGGCAATCCAAAATGCACCCAAACATTTTGAAAGAACATTTGTGCCATTTTCTCAGTTGTAACTTTCTTCTTACAAGGCATCAAAATACACATTTTTCTAAATCAATCAACCACAACATAAAGATAATCATGATTTCATTTAGACATAGGTAGACCTCCTACAAAGTCCATAGCAATACTTTCCCAAGGACGAGAAGGAACCGAACGTGGAGTATACAAACCCAAGTTTCGATTGCTAGTTTTTCTTGTGGCACATAATGAACATCCTCAAACATATATTGAAACACTTTCATTCATTTTAGGCCAATAGTTGTACCTTTGCAAATTAACCATTGTCTTGCCTACACCAAAATGACCAACAATAAGAGAAGAATGGGCTTCTCTTATTATGTTGATTCTTTCAACCTGTGGAATACATAGCTTGCCAAGATGATACAAAATATTATCATGCACATGGTAATCCAATTCCTCAACATGGTTAGAATGACACAAAGTCTCATATACTTCTTTAAAATCAGTATCTAAAGCATATTGATCAACATAACTC
>ML789050.1:247273-266854 GCA_009831015.1 Picea engelmannii | reverse complement strand
TAACTCTCATGCATGATAGGACTATGCTTAAGAATAACTGAAGCACTAATAATAGGCCTTGAAAGCATATCAACAACTTTGTTATAAATGCCCTTCTTATACCTTATTACCAAGTGGAACTGTTGTAGAAAACCCATCCATCTAAAGTGCCTAGCTTGTTGTAGCCTTGTTTGTGATTGTAAGTATTGCAGTGGTTGATGATCTATGTGGACAATGGTTTCTTTCCCCAACAAATAATGTTTCTATTTTTTCACACTTTGTACCAATTCATACAACTCCTTATCATAAGTAGGATAGTTAATCACGACACCATTAAAAGTTTCAGAATGAAAACAAATGGGCTTACCATGTTGTAGCAATACTTCTCCCGTTGCATAATTGCTTGCATCTGTTTGGATTTCAAAAGGTTGTCGTAAATTTGGAAGTGAAAGAACTGGCGTTGAACTGATCTTCTCTTTCAAAGTATCAAAATACTTCTATTGCTTGCCTCCCCATTGAAAAACTTGCTTGACACTTTTCACTGCATGTAATGGAGCTGCAATGGAAGAAAAGTTAGCAATAAACTTTCTCCAATATTGGGCTACTCCCAAAACACTTCTTACCTCTGTCACATTATTGGGCTTAGGCCATTCCAATATGACTTTGACCTTGGAGGGATCAATTTTTAATTCACCTCCACCAACAATATGCCCTAAGTAAATAAGTGAAGTCTTTCCAAACTCACATTTGGACATCTTCAAAAACAACTTTTCCTTTCTCAAAACATCCAAAACTTGTTTCACATGTTTAACATGCTCTTCACGAGATTTGCTAAAGATCAAAATATGATCCAAGTGGACAATAACACAATCATCAAGAAAATGCCTTAAGACATCATTCATAACTCTCATGAAAGTAGCAAGTGCATTGCAAAGTCCAAAAGGCATTACCATACATTCAAACAAACCTTGCTTCCTTTTGAAAGTTTTCTTCCATGTGTCTCCTTCGACAATCCTGATCTGATGATCTTCGCTTCTCAAATCTAACTTAGTAAAATATTTAGAATCTTTCAATTGATCAATCAAATCATCAATTCTAGGAAGAGGATAATGATTCTTTACTGTAATTTTGTTCAAAGCCTTGAAATCAACACACATACGCCATGTACCATCTTTCTTTGGCACTAACACAATTGTAGATTCACACGACGATGATCTTGGTACAATAACCCCTTTGTCGAGCAACTCTTGGATTTGTTTTTTAATTTCGGCATTCTCCATGACCAACATCATGTACATACCAATGTTTGGAAGAGGACAATCTTGCTGCAATTGAATTTCATGTTGGATACCCCTTTTTGGAGGTAATACCTTTGGTTCTTTAAACATTTCATCATATTTATTAACAACCTCATATACATCAGATTTTAACTTTTCATCACAACCTTGGAAAACTTCATTTTCAATATCATCTTTGGTTTTAATAATTAAGAGAACACAATTCTTGCTAGCATTGACTAATCTCTTCATTTGTCCCGCATTTACAAGTGATAAATTCATCTTATTTGTATGGGCTCTAACAATGTACTCAACTCCATTCTTAAACAAGTGATACTTATTCTCATGACGATGAAAAATAGCTTTCCTATCATATAAATATGGGCTCCCCAACACAATACCATAGATATCCAAAGGAATAACATCAAGCTCTACCTCATCAATAAAATTTGTAGTGATAGCAAACCTAAGTTTACACCTTCTTGTCACTTGTAATTTAGCATTATCACATATCCAACCAAGAGGGTATGGCTTAGGATGTGGAATTGTTTCCAATTTTAATTTCTTAACCATGTCTTCAGATATAAGGTTTTCTTGAGATCCAGTATCAAATAGAGTATCTATTTTGTTATGCTTTGAAACAACCCTTATGTGAAAAAGTTCAATTCTCTCTTTTTCTTGTCGAGTTACATTGATATTATTGTTACTTGAAGAACTAGTACTTGCAATAGAACCATTACCTTGATAACCCATGGCTGTGATCTTTGTTTCATCACCTAAATCGGAACCTAAATCATGTTGTATGGTTGCAACAGTCTTTGACTTCCCTTTGTTGCCAAACTTTTTGGGTCTTCTTTCAGGATGAAGTTTCCAACAATGGTCTTCATCATGGCCATCTTTCGAACAATGTTTGCATGTGAATTTTTCTCCCTCTTTCTTAAAAAAAACATTCTTTTTGCCATTTCCCTTTAACTTCCTCTTTCCTTTGTATCCATGACTGAAAGGCTTCTTGTTACCCTCATGAGTTTCATTCCTTCCTCTTGCTTCCAAATGAGTGGTCTGAACACAAACTTCATCTAGATTTGAAGGATTAAACATGAGTATTGTATGTCTCAAATAACTATGTAAAGCTCCAATGTATTTGAGTAAAGTTTCTTGAGAAGACTAATCTATTCCCAAAACCAAAGATCTTCTCCTAAACTCTTGAGTAAATCTTTGCACATTTTTTCCTTTAGTGTGTCTAAAATTTTGCCAATCCATAGTAGCTTTTTGCATATATGCCAATGGGTAAAATTGTCTTTTAATTGCAACAATAAAATCATTCCAAGAGGTTGAAATTTTACCACGTTTCTTCATGTCCTCCCGAGTCTTGGATTCCCACCAAATGAGTGCTGCACTATCCAATATTAAAGAAGAAAGCTAAATCTCAGTTTCATCATCATGAATTTTTTGTATCCTACAATACACATCAATCTGACGAATCCAATTATCTAATTTCTCAGCATTTACTTCTCCATTGTACATTGGCAATTCAAATTTAATATCAAGATTTAATAAAGGAATTTGTGAAGGAGTTTTACCATGTCCTTTTGGAGAATTTGGAAGAGGTCTTGAATTGGTAGAAGAAGAAGAAGATGGAGGTGAGCGTGGTGGAGAAGCACCATTCCCTCCATTTCCATTTGGAGTTTTATCACCACTGTCTCCCTTGTGCTTTGAAGGGTTGGATCCTTCACCTTGCAATCTTGTATTCCTTTCCATCAAGATTTTCATCATTTCTCTCATTTCCATGACATCCTTTATGATATCTTCATCTTCTGTAGGAATATGTTCATGACTGTCTTCATGATCCATACTTGGTGAATGCCTCCTTGAAACTTGCGGTGATGATATAAGCTTCCTCCTTGAAGGATGAGAACTTGGCTCTACAAGTTGACCTTCTCCTCTTGTGAGTTTCAACCTTGTGAGCATTAGAAAACAAAACACTTGCAAATAATCAAGTCTTCAAAACCTATGCTCTGATACCAACTTGATCTAAAAATGAAGAAGACTTGTATTCTTGAAAATTATTTGCAAGATTTTAATTTATGTGTTAAAATGAAAATGGATCAATTTGCAACACAACTTTTATGGAAAATTACTCATTCAAGATGCATATAAACAACAACATTAAACAGTGAACATAAAACACATAACACAACAAATGATAAATGAGTTCACCCCTCTCTTGGGCTACATCTCCTGGTCCATCTTCCAACAAAGTGCTCAAAAATGTGCTTTACAATGCTCAAAATGCCAAATAGATGGCTCTGATGGCTCAAGAACGTCCAAAAACCCCTAGCTGGGATTTTTCAACACCTCGTTTGGCCAAAAATTGAAGAAGATAGGCTTCCTAGAAGTTCCCCTTCAAACTTGTTGTCTCTGGATCACCAAAATGCACCCTTGTTGTCTCAACCTAGCCCCCACACGCATTTATGTGAAAAAACCCAGCACCAGGCACAACTGCACAACTGGTGCGAACTGTAGGACGGTTATGGGCATGCCTAGCCCTTAACTGCCAATGCTGTGGTCATGTGACACAGATGACCGCGTGCAAGTGCAAAAATGGGCTCCATTTTCAAAATCAAATGGATAATGGACAAGTGGTAGGTTGTTGGTTTGTATAACCATTGAAACCAAATCAAAATGAAAATCCACGCGTGCACGCCAATGATATACCAATGGTCATATGTTATTGTATATACGACCGGGGGCTGGGGCTAAGCCCCAACCCGGGCCCTGCGCCAACCATACATATATGCAAATTTAAATATATATAATGCCATATATATAAAAAGGTCCAAATGGTGGTGTGCCAGTTGGCGGCCCTTCCCAAGTCTCTTCCCCTGCCTGGAGGTCACGGTGTCAAGTCCTGCCAATTGAAAAGATTTTAAACCACCGACCAGGTGACACATGTAAGCCATTGATTGGGCCACGTGTCACCATAAAATTAACCACCAAGATGCCACATGTCAGTAGCTCATTCATCCACTTAACTTCCAATTTTACACCACTCATCTCTACCACGTGTCGTACAGACTGCCATGTCAACATCCGTACAAACTATACAGTCAGCATCCTTTTTTTTGCATGTTTGTCGTTTTGAACAGAACGTGATATCTCTCACTCCTGACATTTGTTTAAACCCAAATGAGTTGCGTTGGGTTTGTAACGACGAGGCCTATGCTCCCATTCAATTTGAAGCGATTCCAAGCACTTTGAATTTTTGAGCAAAATTTGATCCCCTGGATCAGTTGGTGTGCTCTTGGAGTGAACCCTAGGTCTGCCCATGTGCCAACAAATGGTTCTGTTGTCACGATAGGAATATTTTTAAGGGAATGTCAAGGTGGTTCATGTCGAAGACAAAGATTCAAAAGTGGATCAAGGATCAAGAAAAGGACTTCGTTGAAGCCCAAAACATGAACCCTAAACTTAGCACAGAGGACTGGCTACAAAGATACATCTTCATTGACATTCACGAGATCTTCTTTGGAAGAATCCATCAGGATCTATATGAGTGGTTAGCTAGGTTAGCAGATACACATTTTCAGATCAGACCTAGACCTCCTATAGTTTGGACATCGACGTTGATCCAAAAGGTTAAGAGAGCCAACAACGTTGTATCCAGAGCAATAGATCACTAGTTTCATAGTACCATTCGAGGGTACATCAGTAAGTTCGATGTTGATAGAGTAGAATCATATAGCGAAGATGAGGGATACTTTTTCAAAGGACCCATAGGAATATTTTTTCATTTTCTAAAGTTAAGAATCAAGATGCTCTTGCATGAGAAGAACATACTGAAGATACAGTAGATTGGTTGGATTTGAAAAGGATAATGTTCAAGAATTTAGACAGCGACAATGACACAAAATCCAGACATACGCACAGTGGAAAATTATTCATAGGAGTTCATCTTACGAACCTATTCAAGAAGAACTACGGGGATGAGGGTTTATATAATGAAGAAGAGGCAGATCTGACAGATGAAGAACATTAAAAACCTACTAGGGCAGAGGAAGGAGAAGATGAAGAACTTAGCCGAGACGAGCCAAAAATCTCAGGAACTGCTCAGAATATTGAAGTAAGTACTATTAATCCTCCTATTGTTTCCACAACACCTAGTAATCATAATAGTCAGACTCACCAGAGTCCTCAGAATACTGTTACTAGTAGCTCCACATCTACTCAGATAGGAAACCTAGGCAACTCTATGGTAGATGAGATGAGGCTCCCTCTCTTTAGGGGATATGGATTTGAAGATCTAGATCAACATTGGTTCCTGTGCGAAGCCGTATGGAATATTAAAAATGTCACCGATGAAGCTGTCAAAAGAACCCAGTTCAACACTACTCTATAAGATCGTGCACTGAACTGGTACATGAAGCTGGTCCAGGGACATGCACAACCTCAACCATTGGATGAGATCAAGAAGGCATTGATTGCAAGGTTCAAGAAACCAAAATTAGAGTCACAATGTATTACAGAGCTAAAGGAGATCAAGCAGAAGGTAGCCAAACCTGTCTAGGAATTCGATCAAAGATTTAAGACCTTAATAGGCCAATTAACCTTTAAGATCCCCGATTAGCAGAATAAAGAATGGTTTATTGCTGCTCTTTACCACACATCAGAGTACCTGTGATGCAACAGAAAATTTCTTCACAGTCTGAGGCATTAGAGATCACCATGAAGCTAGAGTCCGCCCCTCTAGGAGAATCCAGCTTAGATATGAGCCAAATATTGAGCCAACTAACTAGTTTGTCTTTACAAGTCGAGGATATGAAGAAATATAAGGGAAAGGATAAAAGGGAAGATATCTGGTGTGTCAGATGTAGATCAAAAGGCCATGATAAGGAACATTGCCCCTTATTTAATCATTATTTGTCCTCTGGAGAGCCAAGTCCATTGAAGAAAGTCAACCTACCCTGGTGCGATGTATGAAGGAATCGACATCACCCAGGTGAGTGCTATTACATGAAAAAGTATGTTCAGACACCCAAAAATTTGTATTGCACATTTTGTAATTCGGTGGGGCATGATGATCGAGATTGTAGGGATTACAATATCATGCATGAAATATCAAGAGACATATACAAGATCCAAGGCGAAGTACAACAAGAAGGAAACACTCCTTAGTACAACTCCCCGGGGAGAGGAAACTTCAATCCTCATGGTGGATTCAGAGGATGAGGACGAGGAGGAGGAATGGGTGGAGGTCGAGGACAGATCATATGTGGACACTTGGAAAGGGACTATCATAACCCTTGCACTACTTGTAGTTATTGCAACTCTTTTGAGCATATTATAGAGGACTGTCTTGTGCTACTAGCTAAGCTTCAGGAGAGACGAGGACCTCAACAGAACCCACAGATACAGTTAATCAAAGAATAACCTCGTGGAGTAGATCCTAGAGTTGATGTTATCACTTGAAGAGGTGTTGTTACAGGAGAAGACAGAGAGACCCAAGGAAGGACTACAAAAGACTCAGGAGTTAGGAAATCTACAGAGAAGACTCCAACGTTTGATGCTAAGAAAGAAATAAAAGTATTTGAGGAGGCAAGAAAAGAGTTTAATGCAGATCAAGGCTCTTCATCCAAGAAACAACCATAAATAAAAGAATATGGAATGCCTTAGGTGTTTGATTAGTCTGCTTCGCCAAAAGAAGGAAAAGAGGTAAGAAAGATCATGGAGTTTTTGTGCACTTGTGTTAAATTGATTAAAGATAAAAGTGGTGTACAAGAGCTACAAGATTTAATCAAATAGTATGATCTAGGAAATATAGACCCCTTACTGAATAGGGAAGTGCACCAAATTGGAAAAAGGAGAAGGACAAATAAATAATTACACTTGAATTCTCAAATAGGCGAATATGATATAAACTATGTGGTCCTCGACTTAGGGTCAGAGGTCAATGTCATGACAAAGCAGAACTAGGAATTGATGGGAAAGCTGAGGTTGATTTATTCCCCTATCAGGCTCAGGATGGCTAATCAACAAGCTGTCAGTCCATTTGGTAGATTGGAGCATGTCCCTATGGACATTGACGGGGTGAGAACATTTGTAGATTTCGAGGTAATTTAAATTGTTGATGACAACTGCCCTTACCCTGCACTGTTAGGAATCAATTGGGCCTTCAACAACTCCACTGTGGTTGATTTGAAGAAAATACATATGAAATTTGAAAGAGATGGCCTTAGGTTCATTGCACCTTTAGATCTAGATGAAGGTCAGTGATACACAGAGCCCATCAAAGAATAAGACCACGTATATGAACTGGAAAACATATACAAATTAACAGCCAGACAACATGATTACATCAACTCCACAGCCGATGGAAACCTCAGTTGGCGAAGTTACAACGCATGTTCTTTAGATTCAGAAGAAGCATTGGAGAACTGGTAGAACCAAATGTATGAAGTATCCACAAGAAGATGTGCTAGACTAACTAGAGAAGTTCGTTGGATTGGTACCACAGTAAGTAACTTACCCACCTTTGATGGTTTGAATCCTTTAGAATCCTTTTTGTCATAATTTGAAGCAAGTGTACCAACACAAAAAAGATTGTTGGTAATTGATGAGGCCCTGAAAGCCACACCAGCAATATGGTGGGGAACCCACAAAAGCAATATTACAGATTGGGTACAATGTCGAACTTTGATGACAACACAGTTCTTAGCACAAGTAGGAAGATGCAAAGTGAGGTACACAAGTCGAAGTTGCCTGAAGGGCCATGTGCGAAGCTGTGAAGAGACCTAGAGTGATATTACTCAAGAACAGTGGGTTCACAAATTCATTAACACACTGGATACTACTCTTATCAATTGGTACCTTCAAGCGGAGTTGCACCTCATCACTACAAATTAGGAAGGTATGATTCAAAATTTTGTCACTACCTTTTTATTCGAGATTCAATACCCTTCAGTAGACCAAGAATTATAGGTTGTAAGATAGAAAGTATTTGAGGAGGTATCTAGCCTCCCGTTGGAACAAGAAGAGGACGAATGGACTGTGCCATTCTAGAAACTACATGGTTGTTACAACATTAACGTCGATGAAGACGATGATCCAAGGAAGGTGAACATCATAGAGACAGAAGGCCAAAGAGAAGTATAATTCCCAAGATTTGAACTTCCATTCATTGGACAACCGATCAAGATAAAGAAATTCAACATTGGAACAAAGGAGACACCAAATCTTGCCAATGTCAGAGATTATTGGGATGCTGCTACCATTGACAAGATTACAAAATTACTGCATGAATATTAGGACTTTGTTTTGACCAAGTTCACTGATATGAAGGGTATCAAAGGACATATGGGATATATGAGAATAACTTTGAAACCATATGCGAATCTAGTCAAGCGAAGACCCTAGAGATTGAACCTGAAATACAAGGAAAAAGTGAAGATTGAGCTCGACAGAATGCTGGAAGCAAGGATTATTGAACCTGTCAAAGAGTCAGAGTGGATCAACCCTATGGTGGTACAATACAAGAAGACAAGAGAAATAAGGATATGTGTGGACCTTAGGAAGTTGAATGATTCGTGTCTGCAAGACCCTTTCCCTACACCATTCACTGATGAAGCATTAGACAACGTGGGAGGTCAGGAGGTATATTCTTTTACAGATGGATTTTCAGGATACCATCAGATCCAGATTGCTAAGGAATATCACCACAAGACCACATTCACAAATGAATGGGGATCATACTAATATACAGTAATTCAATTTGGACTGAAGAATTCCCCAACCATCTTTTCTAGGGTGGTGGTTGAAGCATTCAAAGATTTTTTTCAGAAATATTTAGAAGCATATTTTGATGACTGGACTATATTTGGTTTGTTGAAAAATCATATTGAATGTCTAAGGCTAATGTTGGATAAATGCAAACAGTGTAAAATTGCTTTAAATCTGAATAAGTGCATCTTCTTCTCACCATTTGGAGTACTATTAGGTCATATTGTATGCAAGTAGGGATTGCTAGTTGATCCATCAAAAATTGCAATTATAGTTGATTTTTTGCCTCCTACTTCAGTCAAACGATTGCGCATTGTTCTAGGACATACTGGTTAGGAAATTCATTAAAGGCTATGCCCAAATTATAGTACCGACGGAGAAGATGTTGAAGAAGGACTGCCAGTTTGGTTGGACAGACGAATGTTAGTAGAGCTTCGACACCCTAAAACAGAAGATGGTTACAAAGCCCATTCTTGTTTTTCCATATTGGAGCAAAGAATTTCATGTGCATGTCGAAGCATCTTCTATTACATTAGGAGTAGTACTGGCACAACCTGGATAAGGGGATATCAACCATTTGTTAGATTTTGCTAGCAGGAAGCTATCTACAGCTGAAATAAATTACACCACTACAGAGAGAGAAGGATTAGTCATGGTGTACACACTGCAAAAATTCTTCCACTACTTGTTCGGAGGACACTTTAAAATGTTCATAGATCACTCCACGCTAAAGTACCTAGTCAACAAGCTAGTGTTGGGGGGGAGAATATGCATATGGATTCTGCTATTTTAGGAATATGATTTTGAGATAGTCGTTAAGCCAAGAAGAATGAACAAAGGGCCCGATCACTTGTCGATATTGGAACATGGTGAAGAATCCACCAGTTTGGAGGATACAATGTCAGATGCACAACTACTTGCTATTATAAAGATTGATGACAACTTCACAGACATAGTCCAGTTCTTGTCAAAAGGAATGGCACCTAGTGAGTATACAATTCCCCAAAATAAACAACTAGTAGTGCGCGCTACAGAATTTTCACTTATAGCTGTTTAGCTATACAAAATGGGTCCATATGAGATCGCTTATATTACAGAAGGAGGAGTTGCGTAGCTGAAGACATTGAAGGGAGAAGGGAAGGAAGGCTTAGTGAATGGGAGTCAACTAAAGTTGTACTATGACAACCATATGCCTCGCAACTCTCAATAAAAGCATGAGGAAGAGGGTCTAGGTACCAGGTATAGTTGAAACTGGGTACTAGACACAAAAAAAAAAGTTTGCACAAGGATGGGATGGAGGCATAGAGCATAAAGTAAAGGTTGCACTGCACAGTCCAAAGTCAAAGAAAAATAGAGGGATTAGATCTGAAGTGCCTTAGGATGAGTCATGGGTGAGTGTTGGGGGTATGTTGGCCCTTGGGTATCGAAGCAAGCAAATATCAAGGAAGAAAAGGTCAAATGCGAACTACATGGGAGACACAGTCACTGTTACTAGGTTGAAGTGAGCAAAAGAACAGGAAAGACAGAGAGAAGTAAGAGAAAGAAAGTCGTTGGATGAGGAGATTGAGTGTGACAAATAAGCAAGGAATATGGATCAAGGACAACTCATCAAGTGGAAAAATCCACCATTGGATGCTTTGGAGCACTGCGTGAGAAGGAAGGAAGGACAGGTTGGAAAAGCCCTAAAAATGCGGATCAAGTTGACCTAGGGTTTTAGACACCTAGGGTTTTGGTATATAGGTTTTTTTCACTTAGGTTTCAGCCTAAGTTTGTTAGTGAGGTATTGTAATGTATAAATAAAGGTCAAGAGGACCTTGGCCGGGTTGGTACGATATTGTTGATTGATCTAGCTCTATTGTGGTAATGAGATATTATTGTATTGTGAGAAAGAGAAGTGCTGAGTGGGAGATCCTTATGGTATTGTAAGATATCCATATGGGTGCGGAGATCAATCATGCAGTTGGGTGCATAGGAAGGGGAGATATCGAGAGAAGAAGAAGAAGGTCTGTTGGCTGAGAGCACAGACAAGAACTGTAAGCTTTACCCTAATATATCATAAGCACAGTTTTGTGGACGTAGCCCTAGAGAGAGGGTGAACCATGTATATTTTGTGTCGTATGTGTGATTTTTTATCACCCTATAATTTATAGGATCAACTAGTGACTGGAATGTTATCTCTCTAGTGTTTTTGTTTGTCAAATGATTTTTCATTCTGCAAATAATTTGAGAAAAGAAAGAAAAAGAAAAAGAAAAGAAAGAAAAAGAAAAAGAAAAAAGAAAAGAAAGAAAAAGAAAAAGAAAAGAGGGCATAAAAGAATTTCAATAAGAGCCCCATGCAATAACAGTGACTTGGTCCATACCTTTCAAGCATGGACAAGTTATTTTAAATTGATGTTGATAGGAATAGTGAATAAGCTTGGCTAAACTATTTAATCTTAGCCAAGTGACCTAGGTTAGTTAGTGAATAAATTTGGCCAGACTGTCTAATCTTGGTCAGGTAGCCCCAGAATAGAGTAAGTTCTTAGCCCCACAGTTTAATCTGGGCTAATTGTCATAGGAAGTTAGGTTAGAACTTAGGGTAGTTTGCTTGATTTAAATAAAACCAGCTCAATGATCAATGTTGGACCATGTTTTGGATGCTCGAAAAGTTGTTTGCCTAACCCCTTGGTGATGTAAAGATGTAAAAGCTTGGGAAAAACCCATGATATGCTCTTATCCTAAGTTTTTCAGGGCGCATATGATTTCACGCCCACATTTATGCACCGCTCATGTATCAACAACCCAGATGATCGCGCCTAGATCTACGGTGGACAAATATTTTCGGAATCCCCCGACCGTTCTACATTTAACAGAGGGNGCTGATAATGCATGCGTGCATATGGACGACCCAATTTTCGGCGCTTAGATCTACAGTTTGTATTGGATTCTGGACCCCCCTGTCCATTCTTCCTTTAATGGAGGGGGGGTTCCAGAATTTTTGTTAAAGAGAGAACATAGATCTATGGTCAAAAGGAAAGTCCTCAGATCGATGGCCCAAAATATTTTTCAGACCCCCCCGATTGATCTACCTTTAACGGTGGGGGGGGGGGGTCCGGAATGGAATCTTACTCTGTCATGCCCCCTATTAATACATGGCATAAATCTACTGGTCCTGAGTCCCACCACCTCCTACTGTCTGACATACCTCGTCACCTCCTGACGTCATCATCCACCTTTCCAAAAGATTCACATCCCATAACTCCATCGATCCTTCTCCCTCATTCACTCGTGGCAAGTCCCCTCACCATGATTCCCCCCCCCCAATCTATAACCGCCACATGACCCATTTGTATCCCTCAGTCATTGTCACCTGCCATCTCACATTCTAAATGAATCGTTGGCCATTTATTACTGGATAACTTATCCATTAACCAATTGACCTATCCCTCGCACCCAACGGATACCCGTTTACTCAAAATTACCCTCACTCTTCATTCCTTCACCATTTACCCACTCATTGCACCAGAGAATTTACCTCTTTTTCTTCTCCATTACAGTCAGTCGCCCCCATCTACATTCATTCTCACTAACATTGTTTTATTTGCAGGTATTGTCACAGTAATGGAACCAAAGTCAAAACAAACATAAGGAGAGGAGAATCCATTTCTCCTGCCTCCTGTCGATCTCGACAGGATTCCATTGGCCGACAAAGACTACTTAATCGTAGACACTAAGTGTGATTTTGACTTCGTAGACCTTCAATCATGTCTTAAATAAGTCTTCCTGGACCAGAGTGATGACATTGGACTCTGGGAGTCCAACCTACCCCTGTATCTCTTCCCCCAGATTCACCATTTCCCAGAGTTCGTCCTCAAGTTCCAAGCCCACTATATTCTCGAGAAAAGAGCCATCGTATCCTCCTCCAGGGAAGTTATTTTCCTCATCACGCCAGAAACCATCGACCAAATGATGAAAATATCTCAAGCCGACTCTGCATCACCTTTTAACCTTGAAATCCTTACAGAGTTATACCAGAAGATGACTTTTACTCAAAGAGCTCAAATATTTGAGCTTTTTCTTCCACAGTCCGCTCAACTCCCCACTACAAATCCCCCTTATCCTTCCTCCATGTTCTCAACCAAAGGAAACCAGGTTATCATGTCCCTATGTGCCTTGTTGGGTTATTATTCAGATTAGTGGGTAGATGAACCCATTCTGGGATTTTTGTCTATTTTCTCCACCGATGAGAAACCTACTACAGAGTTCGACTTCAGCACGTTCTTGGCGAACAATATTCATGAGCAATTTGTCAATTTCACCATAGAAGGCATGTTCCGATATTCTTCAATACTGGCATACCTGTTCGTTTTCTTCCAAGCGAAAAAATTTTCTTTTTCCATGCAAAAGATGGATGGAGATGGCAGACCCTAGGCAATAACCGCATGGAATTCCATGCTCAGACATAAATCCACGGAATTCAGTTTCAATTAGTTCATCGATCTATTCTAACACCCAGTGGTGAGTATGCTCAGTGGCAGACCTGAACCCAGGATTAATGATGAAGTTCAAAGGATCCTACATCTCTTGGATCATACAAAGACTGGTGATTGGTACCTGTACCAAAATCACACTGAGATCAGAGTCTATGGGTACAAGTTGGCCCCATATAAACTGCCCAAATAATTACTTGTCATGATTTTTTCTCTAGAATACATAAGGCAGATGATAAACTTGGATGATATTCATTTTTTTTCTTTAAAGAAGAGGCAACAACTCAGAATCAAAGGGAAGATTGGGTCTTTCATCTGCAACAATTGAGGCATCGGGGAGGAAGCAGACATGTTGTTGAAGGAAATGAAATTCTTCATGAGTTTTACATGGCACTACGATCCGTGTGGGATCAATTCAGAGATGAGGATAAAAAACAAGAATATCCTGTATGTCCATGAATCTAGGCATGAGGTAGAGAAATTTGCAAACCAGACAGGATGGGAACCAAACACTTTGGTTGAAACAGAACAACAGGACCCCCCGGTCACTATATCACAGACAACCACACCACAGGCTCCGAAGGATAAAAGGCCTAGGCAGGATTTGTCACCTCCTGTCACTGAAGTGTCATTAGAAGAATTCTAACTACATACCAAGAGGCCAAAAACTAGTAAAGCTCTTGACCTAGCTGGAGAAAAGGAAATTCCATCCACTACAGTGTTAGAGGTTGATCGGTCGCTCCTCAACACAAGCAACAAGCAGATTATAACCACTGTGTTACCAAAGAAGACTACATATACTCCACCAATCAACCAGCTAGGTAAGACAGGACCAAAGCTGAGCATCTTTGAGAAATATGACTTGATCAAGAAAAAGAATCAAACTCTGACTAACAACACATATGCCCAATTCTGGAAGCAGACGTCGACTGCACAACACAGGCCGCTATCGGCGTTCAACACGGAGAAGGGAAGAATGCACATGGAATTTCTCCAAGAACAAGTGCCAGACCCAAAGGTAATCACTGACTATAAAAGGGAAACCTTTGAATTCCATACCAAAGACGTGCATCCTACCGATCAAATGGATCTGCACAGGCAAACTGGAGAAATGGTTTTCTCCACGTTGGCACATGCTTCCACTACTGCCTCCAGGTTACAAGTGTCTCTGAACAATGTCCAGACACAGTTGAAGTTGGATAAGATATCATCCTTTTCCAAGGACAACAGGATCAAGACATTGGAGGAGCTGGTCCTCAAGATCAGGTACGATCCCTCGAATGTGAAAGCAATTGAGGAGATGATCAAGAAGAAAAATGTAGACATAGCGTCTTTGAGAAAACAATTGAAGCTGCCCCCAACAGTAGACTCGCAGGCAAAGGAAATAACAGAGACAGAAGGAGAAAAAGATGAGATGCTTAAGTTAATCATGGAGCAGAATGCACAACTAAAGGAAATGGAAGCTGAGATGGAGAAGCTAGTGAAAGAGAAAGAACAGTTGAAACCCATGGAATTCATTCCATTGAGTGCAGTTCCACTCTCAGGAGTGAGCACAACATTACTAGCAGAAGTCCCATCGGAAAATCCACTGACGTCTCTAGAAAAGACGATTGAATTGGCCAAATCTATGGAAGAGATGAACCTATAGGAGACAGACATTAGCAGGCTCAAAAAGGAGATTGAGAACCTTCAGGAACTCAAATCTTCTTATCAAACTAGCTTCTCCAAGGAAAATTAGGTGTCATACCATCTCAAACAAGAGTTACAATAGCTTCAGAAGCAAATAGTGGCAGGTAAAACACTGGCCGAAGTGAAATAAAGTGTCTGGATAGAAATCACCAAGTCTATGAATGAAATATGGCCAATGATACAGATTATGTTTGAGCAAAATGAATTGGTGCAGAGAAGTAAACAAGCCATCGAGAAGATCATATCAGAACTGGGAGAGAAGCCCACACAGGTTAATGAAATCATCAAATTCTTGAATTCTAAAACCAGAGAGGAGCTGGAAGAGTTGAGAATTGAGGATAGAACAGAGACCATCCTTGAGGTCAAAAGAGTCTTGACCAAGAGAGGACTGATGCTATAGCTAGAAGAAAAGGTTTAGGCCATGGACCTAGGGGTACAAAGGTTTTTTAGCAAGATTGAGGCCCTATAGAAGAAAGGTCTTCCTGGTTTGAAGGTGATAAATGACAAATTGTTGATGCTCCCAGATTACAAAAAGAGACTAGCTGATGTGGCTAAGGATAGTTCAAAATTTTTAGGGATTCAAGGCAGCATCACTGGAAAAGAATTCCTAGATGCACTTCATTTGGACATCAACATTCAGCATGAGATTCGATATATCTTAATCACCAAGCCTACTTTTTCCAAGTACACAGAAATGGATGAAGTCTACCGTAGGTTACTCAAATTCAGCGTTCCTAGTCATCTTCGATGGGAAGATATTTGTGAACTAATCGAGTAATCGATGAGTTGTCCCAGCCCAGTCAGTTGTCCAGTCAGATGAGGTCATGCAGAGGCCTCACCAATGGTCCACCCAGAAAACAACATGCAGTTGCAACACATCATTAAACAGTTTCCTAGATTTTTGTAATTTGTTAAGCTAGTTAGGCTAAAAATAGATTTACCACGTCCTGATCTTTAATGACAGGATCGTTTGTAATTTTGGGTTATAAATACTTCACTTTTTGAAGTATTGAGGGTTGATATTTACACCTTGTGAGCTATCAGAATATAATATTTTTCAAGAGATCTTCCATTAATACAAAGAGGCATTTTTACAAGATTCTTGCGTGTATTCACTGGTGATGTTTTTCTTTCTAAGTTTAATGTTATTCTCGCTTAGTTATCACACTATTTGCTAAAATCTAATCTTTGAAAGTAATGAATGTTGCAAGATTTATCTTTGTATACCCTGTTTCTCACTTTGAAAGATTTTAATGTTTCATCTTCTGATTTTATGATAAAGAAATTCTTAACTGCTTCTTTGTCGTAATTGACATTCTCACCTTTTCTACTATTTCCTCATTTATGTTGCTAAAAGAATCCATCGATTACATTATCTCGTCCTGTGAAAGGTTCCTTTGTTTTTTGGTTTATATTTTTATTTTCATGGTACATACCCCATAGCCCAATGGATGTGTAAACTATCTCAACCAACCCGACAAACACTACAACAACAAAACCAACATATTGTATTTACCTAGCCTAATATTTTAAATTTGAAACATATCTAAATCATATAGAGAGATCCCTCTCTAAAGTTGGTAGGGCTAGATCCCAGCTTTGAAGTGGTTGGATAAAGTTACCTCCCATAGATTTCTTCTTTCCTAACAACCTCTAGGAAATTTACAGGGCGTTAACATGATTGATGCCTGGATCTCTGCCATTTTTATATTGTTAGTTGCATTGTTGTGTTAGATCAGATCTATAGTTGTGCAGGGTAGATCTAGCTTGATAAGTGATATATTAATGCTGCATTGTTGTTGTATTAGATCTGCTTAATATTCCCTTGGTTGTAGACATCTTTGTCCTGCAACCCCCTCTTAGCTGCTTTGGGTGAGACTGCATCTGCTTCACAGATGTTGCCAAAAGGGCCGGTAGCTAGGGCTTGTTGGTGCGCTCTTGGAGTGAACCCCGGATTTTCCATTGTGCCAACAGTGCCAAAACTTTTGATGTTTCAATACTTGAAATATCTAATCAGATTACATGTCAACGCTCCAAGCCAAACGTAAACACCAAATTTCTACTCTCTCATCGATTGATCTATTCATTAGTCGACCCGTGCATTCAGTATGTGGTCATATGAGAAGACCACCACTAAATAATCAACACTGTGATAACATTATTTGTAGGGTTTCTAGATGACAGAAGAATGGTTTTATTTATGTCAAGTAACAAGTTGAAGACACCTAAACACTAATATGTCCACAAATCAAGCCGTAAGTCACACATGGATTCCAATATCTAAACAAGCACTCACTGATGGTAATCCGATGGCAAGCTTGGCTTAGTGAATCAGGAGGCTAGTTATCTTCGGAGATTGACAGTTCTACTCAAGCCTCTGTATAGATCTAGTATTCTTCATTATAACAGTAGCCCCAAAATTGTAGAGGATGATGAAAACAGGAGGTTACAACTTTTACAGGGACAGATGACCTTCGTTTTTCTCTTGTTGATTACATTTCTTAGAACATTTCTTCCATATGGCTGCTAGTGGATACTTTTTGTTCTAAATAAAGCTATCTCAAAGACTGCAGTTTCAGTGGCTTGCACAGGCTTCAAAAATCCCTCTTAGCCACCGAAATCATAACTTTTGGCATCTTACCCTCCACAAAGTTTAGTCTCTAAGCCACTGAAATTACAGATACAAGAAAAATATCAGTGTTTTTTATTAAATCAAACATTTCTCAACAAAGTGTTAAATGAAATTGGATCAAGATTATTTTATTTTTGCAAGGTTTTGAGGGAGATATAAAGGATAAAAGGATAAGGAGATATCCTAATTTTGGGTTGAATATCTGCTTGGGTGTCAAAATAATTTGAAAGCTTCCCTGTCATCATCTAGAAACTGCCTTGTCATCATCCAGAAACTACCTTGTCATCATCCATAAGCTATGGAAGAGACTGAAGATTATAGTTATGATAAGGCTTGACTCCTTATAAATAGAATCTCATCCTATATTATTGTAAACTGTTTCGACTATGATCTATCTTTAGTATTTCAGATCCGCTTTAATAGGATCTTAGTTTTTATGTACAGGCTATAAAGCCATTGTCATGGAAGTAAATGGGGGAGGAAAAACAGGCTGAGGATTGTGGTCGACTTTGGAGACTTTCAGGCTTGTAATCTCAAACTTCTCATCGTACTTCAGTAATACAAGCTTCTTTTTCCATTTATGTTTAGACTTTCATATTCTTTCTTATCTGTACTTGTACTAAAACATATCGTTCATTGTTTCATGTTTGTTTGTTGTATGTGTTATCACTCCAAGAAACCCTTTGTGGTTGCAGACCAAAGGTGATTGGTAACTTAAGAAATAAATATTTTTGTATTTTGTATTGGTGGATCAATGGGATAACTCAATTCAACTTATGGCATTTAGACATCAAAGTGATAAACAAATAGACAGTACTCTCCAAGATCAGTTAAACAGTAAGATAGCTTTCAGTGGATGAAGAAAAGATTGCTCATAAACCAGTGCAACGAAGGGTCTAATAAACAACTAAAGAAACTGATTATAATGTCATGAACCAAACAATAGGATGACAACTATTCAAGGTTTGACAACAATATAACAGTGAAGAAGAAATATGGAAAATTGCCACCAAAATGGAAAGAAACCTGTGATCTGTATTAGCAAATGAAAAGTCTAAGTACAAAGAGCATTACTGTATCCAGAATCCAACCCTCTTCTCTGCCAATGTTCCTGGCTTTATAGCCTTTACATACAGTTTACAGATCCTAGAAAACTGGATCTGTTATACTAAAAATAGAAAGTCAAATTACATTTACAAAAAGATAGGGATAACACCCAAAAAGGAGGATAATCTCTATGATCTGGTCCTTAAAATCTGTTGACTGTTGATGACGTGGAGATTAACCTTCCAAGGCTTCTTCAACCTGTTCTTCCAAAGATAAATTCGAGCTGCTGATGTGTAGCCAAAAACACCTGAAATTTCTCCTATGAAAAGATGCCAAATGTGGTTAAAACTCTTCTTCTTACCTTATCTCTTATAAATAGTCTTTAAATCTGACTTGATAATTCAATATCTGACTATTCAAAGAAGTTTCATCTCATTATGCTTCAAAAATTCCTGATCTGGGCGAAATTTTGAAAATTCTGGTTAAAACAGGCTTTCGGTGGTTGACTGGAAAGATTCTGTGCGAATTTGCCACTGAAAGCGCAGCTTTCGGTGGTTAATGAACAATCGTCCTGTTCGCCTAAACCACCGAAAGTCAGAATTTCCAGCAAAAAATGCCTTTGGTAAAAATCAATTTTCTCAGCCGTGGAATGTCTGTTTTACACGTTCAAATAGTCGATTTTTAACTACAGATCATAAGCTTTCCAATGATGCAA
>ML789050.1:218079-246159 GCA_009831015.1 Picea engelmannii | reverse complement strand
CAAATATTTCTTCTATACCTACAGTTTCAGCTGCATTTGTCTTTGTAGAGGTCTCTTTGGTAGTCCATGGCGAGACCAGACACATTCATTATTGAATCTTTCAGAATTGACATGATTCTCATTTATCTGAGATCTTGAAACCTATCCTGTTCCTCTATTTCTTGTAGAGAGTGCAACTTTGTTCTGAGTTATTCCAGCACTGGTTAGACATCTGCTTATGGTGTTCCAAAAAGTACAGAACACACATATGACCTAAAGAAGTTGCATGATATAACTGGGCAAGATCATATATATTTGCCTGTGTATATAAATATCATCATTAGTTCAAAGGCAAACCATGTTATATTTGGAATTTCAATATCCTTTTCTTCTGCCACTGTCAAATGATGATAACTTTTCTCAAGATAGGTTTGCACAGTAGGTTTGCATTCTATCATAGTTTTAGTATAATAGCTGAGTTTCATGACTAGTTTTCCTGTTACCACATCTTAAACATAAACCCAACCATCATGGGATCCTATGTATATGTATTTCTGCCCAGTGCTGAATGATGGAGACAAAGTAACAGCGGATAAGATTACACAAAATAGCATGTCTCCTGTAAGTCATCAGAGACTGGGCATCTGGATGCTTAACATTCTTTCTATTCCCTGGATACTTCACCAAATTCATGTGCATAACCAATGTGTCTCCTGCTATAATGGGCTTTGTAAACCTCACCTCATCCACTCCTGCAAAAAGAAATTCTTAATAGAACCGCCCACTTCAGGTTGCAACATCATAAAGCCTCCAACCAGGTTTGTATTTCACCACTCGATCAACAAGTAAAAATGGAAATCTATGGGGTAAGATATCTTGAATTTGATTGATATAAATGACAGCTGGAAATGCAGGATATCTCTACTCGACCATATCAAACGCCAAATGGAATGTTTGTTGGGCGGTTTGCAGAAAAACGATTCGACCCCTGTGTTTTTTTATCCCTCTGCCACGTGTTCCTAAAAGCAACATGAGGACAAGTGGCTAGAGATATGTTGTCCATGATATCTATGTGTATATTATTCAAAACAACTATATGGTGATCCAGCACACTAGTAGTTTTATAAACAATGTTACCAAATATCACGCTGGTTTTCTGTTGAAGAAACTTTTAACCGAAACCTTTATATTAGCTTTTATCTGATTGCTGGATTCTGGTGTTAGAGTCTAATTTTGTGGGAGTTCTACCAATTTAAGATCGTGCATGATAGCCAATTCTGAGCAAAGATTCCGCAACGTATCCTTTGTGCGGTTTATCACTGTAAACATCAGGGACGATATCATATTGCTGAATTGTAACATACGCTTCTGCATATATCGGATCACTGAAGCCCATGAGTTGTAAAATCAGATTCAATTTATTCATACTGCCCCCATCGTTCACAAATTCTCTGGTAGCATGCTTCAATTCTTTTGCATTGTACTCCGACTGGTCATTTTGACCCTTTTCAACAGTGTGAGATTGCCTTCTATGCCTTTGATGCAGTCCTTCCAATATTTCTACCATGTCTTTTTCCTGATTTTCAGAGTTAATATGCAGCTTCTCTATCTCATTTTGATGCGGACTGCTTGCCATTTCATTAGATTTGCTAGACCTGCTCTGCCTTGGAGTGCTTGGCTGATCAAGGGATCTTGCAGCTTTAAACATTAAAATGCTTGGCTTCTCAAACCTTAAACCTCATGATGATGCTTGAAAATGCGTCTCCATCTTCTTTTTGGGAAAGGTTTGCAAGAGTTTATAGCATGCTAGACATGTTCGGATCCATCCAGCTATGAAATGCTTTGTTGCCCTGAACTCTGCACACTGTGTTGCAATTTCTCTGCCCTTTGTATATATAGATCTCATCATTTAGTTCAAAGACAAAACCTGTTATATTTCTGCCAATCTTCTGTTTGTGCTTCATTGGGCCTCAATATAGCATGGGTTCATTCAACTGAATGTTAGAAAACATGGGCTCTATGTTGTATACAGAATCATCATATGACCTGTACACTGATTTCTCTTTAGCAGATGATAAATGAGACTTACTACCTCCAAATATTGAAGAGATGCCTGAACTACTAACAGATGTATTTCCGGATGACACAGGTTTTTCATGTTGGGCAATTGGCTGAGTAGGCTGATCATATTTCTTCCCTTTTTGCAGGTATGTGCTCTAATTCCACACTGTTGAATTCATCATGTTCACGATCTAGTTGTAAGATGGCTTCCAGGTCTGCTTCAATACCCACCTCAATAATCGCAGCAACAAATGATTAGGTGGTTGCTAGGTTCTCCAAGGCACAAGCAACCTTATTTTGCTTATTTATGAGATCAAAACTGAGAAGATCTAACTGTTCGTGTGGCGAACTTATTCCTTTATCTATTCCTACTCTAACCAGTAAAACAGATTGATCAAGTGAAAGCATGCTTCCAATGAAGCCATGTCAGAAACCGATTTTCAATCATTATGATAGATCTTGACCCCAACAGTAATGAAGACCATATCATATAGAAAAAATATTTGAGCGGATGATAAAAATAATCTCCTTTTGACAAAAATATCCTTGGGTCTATACTGCTCATGGAATCCAAATAGATAGCAATAGGGTCATCAAAATCACAGAGAAATACCTCATTAAACTACTGATCCAACTGTAAATTAAAAAGATGCTGAAAACTGTCTTTAATAAGCTCATTGTTGAATGCAGGCTGTTCGAGATCTGTTGGAGAAGGATACAAAATGGATTGCTGATCTGGGCTTTTCAGATCCTCGCCCCCATTTCTCTTTTCATACGTGCTGTGATCTACCTTTTTCTGCAAGTCTGAAAAATATATGCTGCTCATAACATATGCTGCTGCAACATCAATACATTCGGGATCATGGTTCACCTGTTCTAGCTGAAGATTGGACAACCCCTGCAAATCTAAAAATTGTAAGCTGTCCTCTTCGAACTTTACAGATATGAAAATGTCACTTGCTGATATGTCATTCTGCTCAACATCTTCAAACTTTTCAGAGGGAACAATCTCATCTTCATGACAACATACATCAGTATATGCATTTGATATGATGTCAAAAGCATCACTAAGGTTATCATGAGGTGAATCAATGATATCCTGATCATGATGAAAAGTATTTTCTTCAGCTGCATACTCTCCCTGAAGTTCTGATTTCGGAAGATTAAACTCATGACAACACTCAGGAAAAAGAAGATCAGCTGGAAAATGATCCTTACAAAACACATGAAAAGCGACATGAAAATCTGCTAAAGAACTGACACTTGCATTAGGCAGAGACCGATACCAGTCACGGGCAATCCCTTCTAATGAAAAACAGAAGAGCCGGATCTGAACATCCTCATGCACTACTTGCAACCGATGCATGTAATCATGAAATTCCAGCAAATGTTCAGCTGGCACTTCCCACTCTTCTCCTCGAAATCTAGGAAGACTATTCTCCCATTCATCTCTAGCAGGTACTTGATTAGGGAAACCAACAATACTTGAAAAATCACAGAACGCATACCTCTTTGCTAAGATCTGATTCATTTATATACTAGTGGAGTCGCCAACAGATCCGTCCTTCATGGAGTCGCCACTGAATTCATCCTTCATGGAGTCGCCAGATAGATGATTACAACCAAATAGTGTCTATTCCTTGTCTATCATCAAGAAATAGATTTGCTTGTCGTTCTCCCAGGAAGATAAGCTTCTGAATTCGCTCCTCGGCAACGGCGCCATTTTGTTATCACTCCAAGAAACCCTTTGTGGTTGCAGACCAAAGGTGCTTGGTAACTTAAGAAATAAATATTTTTGTATTTTGTATTGGTGGATCAATGGGATAACTCAATTCAACTTATGGCATTTAGACATCAAAGTGATAAACAAATAGACAGTGCTCTCCAAGATCAGTTAAACAGTAAGATAGATTTCAGTGGATGAAGAAAAGATTGCTCATAAACCAGTGCAAAGAAGGGTCTAATAAACAACTAAAGAAACTGATTATAATGTCATGAACCAAACAATAGGATGACAGCTATTCAAGGTTTGACAACAATATAACAGTGAAGAAGAAATATGGAAAACTGCCACCAAAATGGAAAGAAACCTGTGATCTGTATTAGCAAATGAAAAGTCTAAGTACAAAGAGCATTAATGTATCCAGAATCCAACCCTCTTCTCTGCCAATGTTCCTGGCTTTATAGCCTTTACATATAGTTTACAGATCCTAGAAAACTGGATCTGTTATACTAAAAATAGAAAGTCAAATTACATTTACAAAAAGATAGGGATAACACCCAAAAAGGAGGATAATCTTTATGATCTGGTCCTTAAAATCTGTTGACTATTGATGACGTGGAGATTAGCCTTCCAAGGCTTCTTCAACCTGTTCTTCCAAAGATAAATTCGAGCTGTTGATGTGTAGCCAAAAACCCCTGAAATTTCTCCTATGAAAAGATGCCAAATGTGGTTAAAACTCTTCTTCTTACCTTATCTCTTATAAATAGTCTTTAAATCTGACTTGATAATTCAACATCTGACTATTCAAAGAAGTTTCATCTCATTATGCTTCAAAAATTCCTGATCTGGGCGAAATTTTGAAAATTCTGGTTAAAATAGGCTTTCGGTGGTTGACTGGAAAGATTCTGTGTGAATTTGCCACCGAAAGCGCAACTTTCGGTGGTTAATGAACAGTCGTCCTATTCGCCTAAACCACCGAAAGTCAGAATTTCCAGCAAAAATTGCCTTTGGTAAAAATCAATTTTCTCAGCCGTGGAATGTCTGTTTTACACGTTCAAATAGTCGATTTTTAACTACAGATCATAAGATTTCCAATGATGCAATCAGATTTGGATTTGGAGCTAAGGAAGCTGGAAAATTTTTCCCTACAATATTAGGCATCTTTCCTTCAAAAATGCCGGTGCGTTTTTGAGAGTTAACAGTATGATAACTGTCAACTTGTCATTACATCCATAAACTAGAAATTGCAAGTATTCTTTACCTATTATAACTGTCCATTCATATATGTTTTATTATATGTTTCTACTAGTATAGTAAGTAATTCTCCACATATTCACCTTTTATAAACTTTTTGAGCACAGTGGTTGAAAGCCTTGTCCATTTGAGTGTGTCTATGCATGTTTTGAGTGAGTGAGACTTGATTAAGTTCTCTAACTTGATCCACCTTTTACAATTCATTAAGTTACTAGGCTCATTTCCTTTAACAATCGAGGAAGGATTCCTGGAGTGATAACAAATTAGCACCGTTGTCAAGGAACGAAAGTGAAGCTAGTTTCCCTGGGAAGAACGACATAGATCTGACTTTTGATGGAAGACAAAAGGAGGACACATAATTGACTGTATCATTTTCTTGGCGACTCCACAATTAAAGACTCCACTGGGGAGGATCTGGTTCATAGAAGATGAAGAGGATAATTTTCAAATCTAGGTAGCAGTTCATTAGTCTACTTCATGAACTGTTGTATTTCTTCATCATCTCATTCATGATGTTCCCTTCACATGTAAAGAGAATTATTTTTTGTTTTGTATATTCAGAAAATCAACATTCTTCTTGTATATATCAAACCTTAGAAGAGGAAATCATGCAGCCCTATATTGTAGATGTTGATTCAATATCTTGATCACAACCTGTTCTTAAAGATGAGTCATGCATTCCAATTCCTCTTGAATCTGATCACTCTTGTGATTTTGTAGAGATTGAAATTGATTCCAAACTTGCCCAAAGCTCAACACCTTTGGGCATTATTGCTGAACCTTGTTGCCAACCTGTTAGCTCTCATAATCAACCCATTGCTTTTCAAATTAAGATCAGAATGAAGATGTTCAATCCTTTGAGGCTGCCCTATCTCCTTCATCCTTATCCTCTTGACTGCTTTGAATATCTTCCCCGGTTTTCTGGAGAAAATCACGTTTCTACTGAGAGGCATTTGGAATCCTTTAGGGATTTTGTTGACTGATTTTAGATTGTTCATGATGATATGATCATGAGAATGTTCTTTAAGTCTTTGATTAGAGATGTTGTTGCATGGTTTAAGGGTCTAGGAGATGATTCTATTGGCTCTTGGATCGAGTTCTCTAATGATTTCTTGAAGTATTGGGGTGAGAAAAAATCACTAGATTCATACCTTGCTGATTTTTATGCCTTGAAGAGAGAGCAGGGTGAAGCTTTTCCTGTTTTCAATCAAAGATTTTGCAGCAACTATCATGACATGCCTTTGGAGATCTAGCCTACAGAGAAAGCTTCCATGATATATTATGTTATGGGTCTTCATTAAGAACTTGCTCTTATTCTATTAGAAAGGAATTCACCATCCTGAAGGAGCTTGTTTGAAGATTCTCATGAGGTGGAGGCGAACATTCGTTCTTCCAGGAGGATCTGAGAGGGTTGAATTTGAAAATCTGCATGCACATGAGCAAGTTGAATGTCAATATGTTTTAGATTTTGAGTAGAAAGGTAATGCATGAAAAGAAAATTTTGAACATCAGCAAGAAGGTGAATTTATTTCAGATTGTGAACCAGATTCTTCAATGTTTGCAGATATTTCAATGGACCACTCGATATTTCAGGAGATGGCAGCATAAGGATGAAGTATCGAATCAAAAGATGAGATCCCATTGGGAGATCTATGGCCACTCACGACCGTCAGATCGGAAGAAGAAGATGGGGTGTTAAGTTCCTTAACCCTGATAGGTATTAATCGATGGACGAGATTCCATCAGAAAACCTGTGGTCATGCATGACCGTTAGATTGGTAGGAGTGAGTAGGGTGTTAAATTCCTTACCCCTTTGTTTTCTGTGTCTTCATGGATAGTGAATAATTCAGGACCATAGATCTCCAAGGTCCATGGGAGTATCTAGACCGTTGATTTTTCCATGTCTAGGGAGTCGTGGAAGAATGCACGGGTAGGAACCAATTTGAGCCATCAGATCTCATCTGGAAAACCCAACAGTCATTGGATCTGTCAGGAGTTACCTGAGGGTTAAATACCCTAGTGTATAGGGGTGAAATCCTCGGGATAGATCTAGACCATCTAAATGACGAAGGCCACGTGTTGAGAGACTACCCATTTCGGAGAATCGAGAATCATGAACTTGGAAGTCCTGGTGATGAGAATTCAGGATTTTCCATTGTAAAAACCCAGAATAGATATGAGCCATTCGAATGACGGAGGCCATGTGTCAAGAGATTACCCATTTCGGGGAATCAAGAATCGCGGACTCGGAAGTCCTAGTGACGAGAGTTTTGGATTTTCCATGGTGAAAACCCCAGAATAGATCTGAGCCGTCCAAATGATGGAGGCCACGTGTCAAGAGATTACCCATTTCGGGGAATCGAGAATTGTGAACTCAGAAGTCCTGGTGACAAGAGTTTGATATTTTCCATGGTGAAAACCCTGGGATAGATCTGAACCGTCTGAACGACGGAGGCCATGTGTCATAAGATTACCCCTTTTGGGAAATCGAGAATCGTAGATTTGGGAGTCCTGATGACGAGAGATCGGGACTTTCCATGGTGGAAATCCTGGGATAGATCTACATCGACTGATTTACGGAGGCTACATGTCGAAATATTAGCCACATCAGGAAACCGAGAATCAAGAATTTGGGAGCCCTGTGATCGAGAGTTCGAACTCTCGTGATGATAAGTCCCGATGAAAGGACGAGATTCTTTCGGAGGATCTTCGGGTTTGTAACGACCATCGGATGTGAGGAAGAGATGTCGACTTTAAGCTGGGGCGTGAATGCACATTAAGGTAATCAACGAGCAAATATAGACGGCCAAAGTCCACCTGCCCAGATCTATGACTGAGGTTTCATTCCGGAGCCCCCTTGTTGTTCTACCTTTAGCGGTGGGGGGGGGGTCCAAAATCGGATGTGCAACTCTCGAACGATTGAGATTAATTCACCTTGATCAACGGTGCTCAGGTGAATTCNGGGGGGGGGGGGGTCCGGAATAGTGTAGCGTGTGAAATGGGGCCCCCATCTGTCCTGTTGACTACCGTGTCGCATTTTCCCTCTGCCACCTGTACTCCACTTAATCGTGCAATGGGGCCTATTCTCATTGGTTGTTCTCTAGCCCTGTTGGGATTTATTCCTATTGGCCATTTACTAACCCTGTGGGGATTCGTCCCTATTGGTCGGTCGCTAGCCCTGTCAGGGTTCGGTGGTTGCAGAGTCGAACGATTCGACATCACTGTAGCGTCGAGGAACGAAATACAAAGAGGCACTGCATTTATTTGAACTGTGATCGTGACCTGTGATCACATGGGAACAGAGAGAGAGAAAGAGCTAGCTTGCGCTAGGCCTCCATAGGTAATTCGGGGGTTTTGATTCTACAGAAATCAACGAAAAATTTGATTGAGGTAGTGGGTATGTGACAAAGTGGTATCAGAGCATGGTTACAACACTTAGCCTGATTGGGCTCATCAATGAGTTACGCAAAAGCTCCATTCGAAGAACTCCTATGAGGAGTAACCCCCTAACTTATCTCTCTTGTCCAGGATTAAAACTTGGAAACGAGAACCCGACTGTGTATGCATGTGAAAGAGTTATAAATTTATGCGCAGGTTATAAAATGTATTTAACTCTTGACTAATAACCAACGTTTGTCTTTTCACCCAAGAAGATGATCAGCCACGGGAATTTATAGATGTAGAGAATGGTGACTCCCCAAGAGATGGGAGAAGGCTCCCACAATAGAGATGAAGAGTCTGACGAAAGAAGAGAAATGGGAACCCCTCCAAATGTAGCCAAGACTGTGAGGAGTCTCATGGTTGAATTGAAAAGCTGCAAGGCTGACAATGAAAGGATGATGAAAGAACAAGAAAAGAAAACTGAAATTAATGTAGTTTTACTACAGAGCTTATCCGACCTACAACGAAAAATGCAGCATGAACCCGAGATGCACAAACATGGTCATATCAGTGGCCATACTGAGAGGAGCACCTCAAGGAAGGTTCACCCCAGAGGTAAAGGAATATTGCTAGATGATTCCACTGAGAAGGAAGCTAGTGATTTCGAAGGCTCTTCCAGCAGCAGGACCAGTTCCTATTCTCGAAGAAAGCAGAAGAAACAAAAGACTTCCAAGGGTCATAAATTTGAAGAATTCAGAAAGGCCAAACCTCCCTCCTTCGACTGTGAGATAGAGAAGGGAGAGGAAGCCAAGGCCTGGCTACTTGGACTGAAGAAATATTTCAGAGTCCATGATTTTTCAGAGAATTTGAAGGCCTGAGTGGCCACTTTCAATCTGAATGGAAAAGCTTCCATCTGGTGGGAAGATCTTAAGAATATGAAAGGGGTTTGCGAGGAGGACCTGTCCTGGAAACAGTTTGAGAAGTACTTCCAGAAGAAGTATTTGTCGGAAAAATATTTCGACGAGAAGGCTAAGGAGTTTTATGAACTCAAAATGGGGCAACTCACTATAGAGGAATATGTCAACAAATTCCTTGACTTATTGAGATATGTACCCTACATCAAAGAAAAGAAGGTGAAGGCGCAATGCTTCATCAGTGGGCTAACCAAGGAATACTGGAACCGAATTGAATTTGACGAGCCAAAGACCTTAGAAGACACTATTCGAAAGGCGACATATTGTCATGAACAATATGGACATCGAGAAGAGTCTCGTGAAGACTGGAAACATAAGAGTGGTTTGAGATTTAAAAAAAAGGGGATCAAATCCTCAGGATTTTAGAACTACAAGAAGAACCCCAGAATGAACTTTCTAGCCCAGAGTGTACTCCAACAAAACTTTCCCTTAGTGGACAGAAGTAAAAATTCTGGACCTATACCAGTGAAGACTAATAACCCAAATAAAGAACCTCTAAAATGTTGGGGTTGCGGAGAAGAGCATCTCCTGAGAAACTATCCACACCAACAACAAAATAGTCAGAAAGTTTATAAAATTCAGGAAGCTCCCACAGTCAATGATGTGGCAAGGAGTGTGCCACAGATTTATGTAGCATTGGATAATAACCAAGCCGACCACCAAGCTTCAGTGGTGGAAATAGAAGGTATGATTTTCAACCATATGGTGTCTGTTTTGATAGACCCTGGTTCAAATTTGAGTTATATAGCCCCTAAAGTCGTTGATAAGTGTAAGCTACGACCACGAAAACAAACTAAGCCATGGTTGGTACAGTTAGCCACTGGAACCAAAAGAAAGGTAGTAGAGGTCATACCAGCCTGCCAATTAATGTTGGGTGAATTCCCCACCCAAGTAACCCTTAATGTATTACCCCTGGGATCATATGATCTGCTGATTGGTATGGACTGGTTGGCTGCCCATAAATCCAGACTGGACTATTACCATAAAACCTTAGAATGTGTGAGAAAAGAAGGAAAAAGGATAACCCTCCAAGGGATCCAAAAACCGGTCTCGGTGAGGCAAATATCAGTTCTGCAAATGAGAAAGTATTGCCAAAAAGGATGTCCCCTATATGCAATACAGGTGTTGAAAACAATCGAAGGTGATAAACCAATCCCTGAGGATCACCCTATCCTGAGAGAATACAGAGATGTGTTTTCGGAAGAGGTATCGGGTCTACCTCTGAGAAGAGACATTGACTTCTCGATAGAGCTCACACCAGGAGTGGTGTCGGTGTCTAGGACACCCTATCGGATGAGCACACCTAAGTTAGTGGAACTCAAATTGCAATTGAAAGAAATGATGGATAAGGGTTATATTCGACCCAACGTGTCCCCATGGATAGCACTTGTCTTGTTTGTGAAAAATAAGGATGGAACCCTTAGACTGTGTATAGATTATAGAGAACTCAATAAAGTAACCATAAAGAACAAGTACCCCTTTCCCAGGATCGATGATCTATTCGATCAGTTGGGAGGTGCGTCTATTTTCTCAAAGATTGACTTGAGGTCGAGATACCATCAAGTCTAAATCAAGGATGAAGACATCCATAAAACTACTTTCCAGACATGGTATGGTCACTATGAGTTTTTGGTAGTGCCATTTGAGTTAACCAATGCCCCTGCCACTTTCACGTGCTTAATGAACAATGTACTCAGTAAATTTTTAGATAAATTTGTACTAGTTTTTATTGATGACATATTAATCTACTCTAATAATGGAGAATAACATGAAGAGCATCTTAGACTTGTGCTACAAGTGCTAAGAGAGCATCAACTCTATGCTAAATTCAACAAATGTGACTTCTTTCAGAAGCAAATACATTACTTGGGACATGTTCTGTCCGAGGAAGGGGTAGCAGTAGATCCTGGCAAGATCAGGTCTATCATGGAATGGCCTACCCCAAAGGATTTTTTAGACATCATATCCTTTATGGGATTAGCAGGATACTATAGGATATTTATAAAAGGTTTCTCCAAGATTGGTTGTCCAATCACTGCCCTCCAGAAGAAGGGGACAAAATTCCTGTGGACACAAAAATGTGAAGAAAGATTCCAAACTCTGAAGCATCTACTGACCCATGCACCCGTGTTGAAAATCGCTGACCCAGAAGCTGACTTCCTTGTGTGCACAGATGCCTATAAAGAAGGGCTCGGAGGAGTCCTTATGCAGAAAGGAAGTGTGATCTGTTATGAATCCCGAAAATTGAATGAACATGAAGTCAACTATGTGACTCATGATCTAGAACTGGCTACCATAGTGCATGCCTTGAAAATGTGAAGGCATTACCTCTTGGGAAGAAAATTTGTACTTATGACATATCACTGTGGATTACGGTATTTGTTTGACCAACCAAAGCTCAATGCTAGACAAGCTAGTTGGATGTCCCTCCTTAGCGAATTTGATTTTGAAATCAAACACATTAAAGGGAAAGAAAATAGGGTGGCTGATGCCCTTAGTAGAAGCATGAAAACAATTCACCTGGTAGCAGTGAGTACCTGCAAGACAGATGTCAAGAGAAGAGTCAGAAATGCACAAGAAACAGATCCCTTCGTTCAGACCGTGACCCTGTACCTACAACAAGAACCCTCTAGAGTAAAATATGAAGACTACCAGATGACCGAAGGAGGTCTGATCACTTACAGAGATAGACTATACATTCCAAATTGTGATGACTTGAAGAGGTTCATTATGGATGAACTACATAAAAGACCATATGTTGGTCACCTAGAATACCAGAAAATGATCATTGCCACCCGGAAACAATTTTATTGGCCTGGATTGAAGAAAGACATATCCAAATATTTGGCCCAATGCATAGAGTGCTAATAGGTTAAATAAGAACATCGACACCCAGCAAGACTATTATACCCTTTACCCATCCCAGAATGGAAATGGGAAACCATCTCCATGGATTTTATCACTGGATTGCTGACTTCAACCAAGCAAAATGATGCCATTATGGTAGTGGTGGATAAACTGAGCAAGTCTTCTCATTTCATCCCCGTCAAATCAACCTACAAGGCGATAGATGTCACCCAGGTATTCATGAAAGAGGTATTCAGACTGCACGATATGCCGAAAGAGATAGTGTCTGACAGAGACACAAAATTTACTTCCAATTTTTGGAAATCACTGATGGTTGGTTTGGAGACAAAATTGTTGTTTAGCACCGCCTATCACCCTCAAACCGACAAATAGACAGAAAGAGTGAATCAAATATTAGAGGATATGTTAAGGATGCATGTAATACATCAACCCAAGAAATGGGAAGACTACCTGCCATTGGTATAATTCGCCTACAACAATGGCTACCAAGCATCCTTAAAGATGAGTCCCTTCGAGGTCCTCTATGGTAGGCCATGTTATACTCCAGTCAGCTGGAGTAATCCTATAAATAGGATTTCTTTTGGACCCAACATGTTGAAATAAATGGAACAACAAGTGACTCAGATAAAACAAAATCTGAAGGTCGCTCAGAACCGACAGAAAAGTTATGTTAATCAAAAGAGAACTCCAAGAGAGTTCAAAATGGGAGACCATGTATATCTCAGAATTAAGCCCAGAAGGAGTTCCCTGAAAATGGGAGCTTGTTCCAAGTTGGCACCCCAGTATTGTGGACCCTTTGAGGTTCTAGATAGAGTGGGGCCTGTAGCCTATCGGCTAGCACTTCCTCCCACAGTAAAAGCACATAATGTTTTCCATGTTTCATTACTGAAGAAATATGTTCATGATGCTAATCATATAATTGACTGGTCTGTGATCCAGGTGTAACCGGACGGAGAATTTCTACCATAACCCCAATGCATATTGGATAGAAAGGAAACCCCACTCTAGAACCAAACCATTGCACAGGTAAAGGTTCAGTGGAGACATTTTGGCCCAGATGAGGCTACATGGGAAATGGAGGATGCCATGAGATAGGCATATCTGATTTTGTTTACTTCTGTACATACAATTCATGTTAAAAGATAAGAACATTGAGGACAATGTTCCTTTAAGGGGGAGGGAATTGTAACACCCTATTTCCCCCAGTTTGTAAAAATAACTGGGCTGGCTAGAACTGTGGCAAACTCATGAATGTGAATATGTGATGTGAATGGACCTTATGGAAAAGTTCAATGAATGTGAATAACATTATGAATTTATATTGCAGGACTACTGAGAGGGGATGTGCAGAAAAAGAGACCACGATGGCGGTGGAAGGCACCTGGAAAGGTGGCGTTAACTTCCACTGAGAATTAATATCGTATTTGGACTTCACTGGCTCGAAGAACCAAAAGCGGCTCACTGGTCCCGAATTAAATGTCTCGCAGCCTGACAGGTAGATGGCTCCTCAGGAATTAATGAGGGATGGGGAGGTGAATCGCCCATCCGTAGAGCCATCATGACTGACCAGTGTGAGGGAAATCGCGCCACACGCAACCTCACAAGAGGATAAGGCGTGGGGTAGAAGCGATTGGGGGCAGATGCGAGGGGAGGAAGAGAACTCTGGCAATATGTAGAGTGAGTGATAACAGAGAGGAATGAGAGTAACCTTCACTCCTGGTCACTGGTAGATAGAGACACAGTCTCACAGCATCGTGGTCTCATCTCGAGGGTGGCTAGTGGTAAATCTGCTGGGAGTCGTTGAGCCTACGGTTGGGTGGAAACGAGCACCCCTCTCAGCAGTTGCACAACCTCTGGTATTACTTTATGATAAGTGTTTTTCCTTTAGCATCCTGAAATATATGTATTCTGATAATTATGCTCATAATATGTGAAACTGTGAATGATTTCATTATAAGAATGTCTATATGGTATTTTGATCAGTACTAGTAGTTGTATATTTGTATGGAAATACTATGTATGGCTTATGTCCTCATGAATCATTATTTATATGTGTACTGATCTAATTCAGACTTCACGTCTAGTTCTTAGGAGGATGATACCCTTATCTGCCTCAAATAGTACCCTGGGTGAACCTCCCCATAGAGATACCCTCCTTGAAAATCCCATCAAGAATCGAGAAAGAGAATGTGAAGGCGTAAGGCCTTAGTAACCCTGCATGAGGAGGAACGATCCTATTGAAAACTTGAGATGGCAGCATAAGGATGAAGTGTTGAATCGACGGATGAGATCCCATCGAGAGATTTGTGGTCACTCACGACCGTTAGATTGGAAGAAGAAGATGGGGTGTTAAGTGCCTTAACCTTGATAGGTATTGATCGACGGACGAGATTCCATCGGGAAATCTGTGGTCACGCATGACCGTTAGATAGGTAGGCGTGAGTAGGGTGTTAAATGCCTTACCCATTTGTTTTTTATATCTTCATGGATAGTGAAGAATTCAAGATCGTAGATCTCCAAGGTGCATGGGAGTATTTGGACCATTGATTTTTCCACGTCCAGGGAGTCGTGGAAGAATGCACGGGTAGGAACCAATCTAAGCTATCAGATCTCTTCTGGAAAACCCGACAGCCGTTGGATCTGTTAGGAGTTGCTCGAGGGTTAAAGACCCCAGTGTATAGGGGTGAAAGACCCAAGATAGATCTGGACCATCCGAATGATGAATGCCATGTGTCGAGAGATTACCCATTTCAGGGAATCGAGAATCGCGAACTCGGAAGTCCTGCTGATGAGAGTTTAGAATTTTCCATGGTAAAAACCCCAAAATAGATCTGAGCCATCCGAATGACGGAGGCCACGTGTTGAGAGATTACCCATTTCGGGGAATTGGGAATCGTGGACACGGAATTCCTGGTGATGAGAGTTCAGGATTTTCCATGGTGAAAACCCCGGAATAGATCTGAGCTGTCCGAATGACGAAGGCCATGTGTCGAGAGATTACCCATTTCGGGGAATCAGGAATCGCGACCTCGGAAGCCCTGGTGACGAGAGTTTAGGATTTTCCATGGTGAAAACCCTAGGATAGATATGAATCGTCCAAACAACGGAGGCCACGTGTCGTAAGATTACCCATTTTGGGAAATTGAGAATCGCAGAATCGGGAGTCCTGATGACGAGAGATCGGGACTTTCCATGGTGGAAATCCCAGGACAGATCTGGACCGACCGATTTACGGAAGCTACGTGTCGAAAGATTAGCCACATCGGGAAATCGGGAATCAAGAATTCGGGAGCCCCGTGATCGAGAGTTCGGACTCTCATGATGATAAGTCCCGATGAAAGGACGAGATTCTTCTAGAGGATCTCAAGGTCTGTAATGACCGTTAGATGTGAGGAAGAGATGTCTGCTTTAAGATGGGGCGTGAATGTGCATTAAGGTAAGAAATGAGTAGATCTGGACGACCAGAGTCCACCCACCTAGATCTACGACTGAGGTTTCATTCCGGAGCCCCCTTGCTATTCTACCTTTAGCGGTGGGGGAGGGGTCCGGAATCGGACGTGCAACTCTCGAACGGTTGAGATTAATTCACCTTGATCAACGGTGCTCAAGTGAATTCCGGACCCCCCTTGCCATTCTGCCTTTAATGGGGGAGGGGGGGTGGGGTCTAGAATAGTGTGGTGTGTGAAATGGGAACCCCTCCTGTCCTGTTGACTACGGTGTCACATTTCCCCTCTGCCACCTGTACTCCACTTCACCGTGCGATGGGGCCTGTTCTCATTAGTTGTTCTCTAGCCCTATTGGGATTTGTTCCCATTGGACATTTGCTAACCCTGTAGGGATTCGTCCCTATCGGCCGGTCGCTAGCCATGTTGGGGTTCAACAGTTACAGAGTCGAATGATTCGACATCACTATAGCACCGAGGCACGAAATACAAAGAGGCATTGCATTTATTTGAACTGTGATCATGACCCGTGATCACATTGGAACGAAGAGAGAGAAAGAGCTAGCTTGCGCTAGGCCTCCATAGGTAATTCCGGGGTTCTGATTTTGCAGAAATTAACGAATTTTTTTATTGAGGTAGTGGGTATGTGACAACTACATGTATGTTATAGGTTTGAGGGGGATTAGTTGTAAAGGATAGATGACTCCATGCCCAATGGTAAAGGAACAAGGTCTGCTAGGTTCTTGGAAACTTCACAAGGAGGTTGGAGCCAGATGTTAGCGCCCAAATTTTTCATCAAAATTTGTGTTAATTGTCATATTCTTATAGTGTTTTGGACAGTGTCTTAACCTCCACTTCTTCATCAATCTCTTGGTGATTGATTTTGCCCAACATCCTTTGGCTTCATTCTCTTAAACCTGCAAATAAATGGTTAAGAAATCTTTATTGAACTTTGTCAAATCTATTATTTTGAGTTTGATGCATTCCTAGTTCTTTATTGAGATTTTATTAAAGGAGGAATATGCTTTAAAATGGCTTAATCCTAGTCGAAACCTAAAGTCTAATCCATATGTCAAATACTAAGTCCATATATCGATTACTTAACTCTAAGCCTTTCCACATACCTAATTTATAAGCTATGAGTCAAACTATAATCCAAAGTCATGAATTAGAGACACATTGCCTAATTCCTATGTTATCCACGCAATGAACTAAGTCAACAACACAGGTCAAGACAAGACACGAGTCATAAATCTCAGTTACATTGAAAAATCAAAAGAAGCACAGACAACGCCATCTGTTGTAGCTTTCAATCAAAAGAGGGAGCTTCTTGTAGGCACTCCTGCTAAGCAACAAGTTGTGAGTAATCCATGAAACATAGTGTTTGGAACAAAGTGTTTGATAGGAAGGTGATTTGATGACCCCCAGACACAAAAAGAGATGAAAATGGTTCCATTCAAAGTTGTTAAAGAAACCAATGGTGATGCCTGGGTTGAAGTAAATGGCAACCAATATTCACCATGTCAAATTGGAGCATTCATCCTGAACAAGATGAAAGAAACAAAAAAATCCTATTTAGGAAGGTCTGTCTCAAACGCATTTATCACAGTACCAACCCATTTCAATGATGCTCAGCATCAAGCAAGAAAAAATGTTGGGAATATTGTTGTTTTAGATGTGAAAATAATCATTAATAAACCAACCATCGTTTCCCTCTCATATGGAATGAATAATAAGGATGATCTGGTTATAAATAAAGCTATCTCAAAGACTCCAGTTTCGGTGGATTTCATCGGCTTCAAAAAACCCTCTTAGCCACTGAAATCATAACTTTCGACAGCTTACCCTCCACAAATTTTAGTCTCTAAGCCACTGAAATTACAGATACTAGAAGAATATTAGTGTTTTTACTTAAATCGAACATTTCTCAACAAAGTGTTAAATGAAATATGATCGAGATTATTTTCTTTTTGCAAGGTTTTGAGGGAGTTATAAAGGATAAAAGGATAAGTAGCTATCCTATTTCTGGGTTGAAGATCTGCTTAGGTGTCAAAATAATTTGCAAGCTTCCCTGTCATCATCTAGACACTGCCCTGTCATCATCCAGAAGCTGTCAAAGAGATTGAAGATTATAGTTATGATAAGGCTTGAATCCTTATAAATAGGATCTCATCCTATATTATTGTAAATTGTTTTGACTATTATCTATCTTTAGTATTCCAGATCCTCTTTAATAGGATATTAGTTTTCATGTACAGACTATAAAGCCATTGTCATGGAAGTAAATGGGGGAGGAAAAATAGTCTGAGGACTATAGTCAACTTTGGAGACTTTCAGGCTTGTAATCTCAGACTTCTCATTTTACTTCAGCAATACAAGCTTCTTTTTCCATTTTTGTTCAGACTTTCATATTCTTTCTTATCTATACTTGTACTCGAACATATTGTTCATTGTTTCATGTTTGTCTGATGTATGATAGTTGTCAACTTGTCATTACATCCATAAAATAGAAATTGAAAGTATTCTTTACCTATTATAACTAGCCATTCATATATGTTTTATTATATGTTTCTACTGGTATAGTAAGTAATTCTCCACATATTCACCTTTTATAAACTTTTTGAACACAGTGGTTGAAAGCCTTGTCCATATGAGTGTGTCTATGCATGTTTTGAGTGAGTGAGACTTGATTAATTTCTCTAACTTGATCCACTGTTTACAATTCATTAAGTTACCAGGATCATTTCCTTTAAAATTCAAGGAAGGATTCCTGGAGTGATAACAAATTGGCACTGTTGCCAGGGAACGGAAGTGAAGCTAGTTTCCTTGGGAAGAACGACATAGATCTGACTTTTGATGGCAGACAAAAGGAGGACACAAAATTGATTATATCATCTTCCTGGCGACTCCACGATTAAAGACTCCACTGGGGAGGATCTGGTTCACAGAAGATGAAGAGGATAATTTTCAAATCTAGGTATCAGTTCATTAGTCTGCTCCATGAAATATTGTATTTCTTTATCAACTCTTTCATGTTGTTCCCTTCGCATATAAAGAGAATTATTTTCAGATTTGTATATTCATAAAATCATCATTCTTCTTGTATATATCCAACCTTAGAAGAGGAAATCCTGTAGCCTTATATTGTAGATGTTGATTCAATATCTTGATCACAACCTGTTCTTAAAGATGAGTCATGCATTCCAATTCCTCTTGAATATGATCACTCTTGTGATTTTGTAGAGATTGAAATTGGTTCCAAACCTACCCAGAGCTCAACACCTTTGGGCATTAATACTGAAACTTGTCACCAACCTATTAGCTCTCATAATCATCCTACTAATTTTCAAATTAAAATTAGAATGAATATGTTCAAGCCTTTGAGGCTGCCCTATCTCCTTCATCCTTATCCTCTTGACTGCTTTGAATATCTTCCCCGATTTTCTGGAGAAAATCAAGTTTCAACTGAGAGGCATTTGGAATCCTTTGGGGATTTTTTTGATCGATTTCAGATTGTTCATGATGATGTGATCATGAGAATGTTCTCTAAGTATTTGATTAGAGATGTTGCTTCATAGTTTAAGGGTCTGAGAGTTGATTCTATTGGCTCTTGGACTGAGTTCTCTAATGATTTCTTGAAGTATTGGGGTGAACAAATCACTAGATTGATATCTTGCTGATTTTTATGCCTTGAAGAGAGAGCAGGGCGAATATTTTCCTATTTTCAATCGAAGATTTTGCAACATCTATCATGACATGCCTTTGGAGATCCGGCCTACAGAGACAACTACCATGATATATTATGTTATGGGTCTTCATTCATAACTTTCTCATCTCCTGTTAGAAAGGAATTCGTCATCCTTAAGGAGCTTGTTTGAAGATGCTCACGAGGTGGAGGAGAAAATTCGTGCTTCCAGGAGGATCCGAGAGTGGGTTGACTTTGAAAATCCGCATGCACATGAGCAAGTAGAATGTTAGTATGTTTCATATTTTGAGCAGGAAGGTAATGCATGCAAAGTAGATTTTTAACAACAACTAGTAGGTGAATTTATTTCAGATTGTCAACAAGATTCTTCAGTGTTTGCAGATTTTTCAATGGACAAGTATGAGTGTGCATTTTATGATCAAGATGCAAACCAAGTTAAGCCTATAGTAATCAATGATTGCATAGGTAATTATATGTTCTTAGATGATCCTAATCCATATAATGTAAACCCTATTTTGTTATCCTCTTGTGATCATTATTCTAAAGGAGAAGTTGTAGTTTTTGATGATCACAAGTTGATCTCAAGAAAAAAAGAAGGTGATCAGTCTTCTAGCATAGAAGAAGTCATGATTGAGAAGATTTTCTCTATGGATCAGCTTGTTTCTGATCTCAATTTTAAAGATCTAGTGGCAGCCTTCATGGAATCATTTATTTCAGAGAACTTGAAGATTTCATATTTTTTAAACTCATCAACATTTTTGGGTGAGTATGGTTTTGTGAATGAGTTCATATCATTGTTGTTACTTTTCAAACATTAGTCATTGAGCAATGATAGAGACAAGGTTGCTTTAGTTTTAAAATTCCTTGAATGGTTGCTATGGAAATCAACCTTTACTTAATCAAATTACAGAGTTGGTTAGAGTAGAGTAGGGTAGGAAATAAGCTCGTTGCCCAAGATTTTCTTTTCTTCCAGACTGCAACAAAAAATAGAAATTAGCTTGTATGAATAAGCACAACATGCTACAAGTATGTTATAGGTTTGAAGGGGATCAGTTGTAAAGGCTATATGATTCCATGCCCAATGGTAAAGGCACAAGGTCTGCTAGGTTCTTGGAAACCTCACAAGGAGGTCTCCATCCCAGTTGAAGCCAGATGTTAGCACCCAATTTTTTCATCAAAATTTGTGTTAATTGTCATATTCTTACAGTCTTTTGGCCAGTGTCTTAACCTCCACTTCTTCATCAATCTCCTGGTGGTTGATTTTTCCCAACATCCTTTGGTTTCATTCTCTTAAACCTGCAAATAAATGGTTAAGAAATCCTTATTGAACTTTGTCAAATCTATTCTTTTGAATTTGATGCATTCCTAGTTCTTTATTGAGATTTTATTAAAGAAGGAATATGCTTTAAAATGGCTTAATCCTAGTCTAAACCTAAAGCCTAATCCATGTGTCAAATACTAAGTCCATATATCGATTACTTAGCTCTAAGCCCTGCCACATACCTAATTCATAAGCTATGAGTCAAACTATAATCCCAAGTCAAGAATTAGAGTTGCATTGCCTAATTCTTATGTTATCCAGACAATGAACTAGGACAACAACATAGGTCAAGCCAAGACATGAGTCATAAATCTCAATTACATTGAAAACTCAAAAGAAGCACAGACAACACCATTTGTTGTATCTTTCAATAAAAAGAGGGAGCTTCTTGTAGGCACTCCTGCTAAGTGGTAAGCTGTGACTAATCCAAAAAACACAGTGTTTGGAACAAAGCATTTGATAGGAAGGTGATTTGATGACCCCCAAACACAAAAAGAGATGAAAATGGTTCCATTCAAATTGTTAAAGAAACCAATGGTAATGCCTGGGTTGAAGTAAATGGCAACCAATATTCACCAAGTTAGATTGGAGCATTCATCCTAAAAAATATGAAAGAAACAACAAAAAGGTATTTAGGAAGATCTGTCTCAAATGCAGTTATCATAGTGCTAGCCCATTTCAATGATGCTCAGCGTCAAGCAACTAAAAATGCCGGGAAAATTGTTGTTTTATATGTGAAAAGAATCATTAATAAACCAACCACCGCTGCCCTCTCATATGGCATGAATAATAAGGGCAGTCTGGTTCTAAATAAAGCTATCTCAAAGACTGCAGTTTCAATGGTTTGCACAGGCTTCAAAAATCCCTTTTAGCCACCAAAATCATAACTTTCGACAGCTTACCCTCCACAAATTTTAGTGTCTAAGCCACTAAAATTACAGATACAAGTAGAATATCAACATTTTTGCTTAAATCTAACATTTCTCAACAAAGTGTTAAATGAAATGGGATTGAGATTAATTTTTTTTTGCAAGGTTTTTAGGGAGATATAAAGGATAAAGGGATAAGGAGCTATCCTATTTCTGGGTTGAATATCTTCTTGGGTGTAAAAAGAATTTGCAAGCTACCCTGTCATCATCCAGAAACTGCCCTGTCATCCAGAAGTTGTCAAAGAGATTGAAGATTATAGTCATGATAAGGCTTGAATCCTTATAAATAGGATCTCATCCTATATTATTGTAAATTGTTTTGACTATGATCTATCTTTAGTATTTCAAATCCTCTTTAATAGGATATTAGTTTTTATGTACAAGCTATAAAGCCATTGTCATGGAAGTAAATGGGGGAGGAAAAAGAGTCTGAGGACTGTGGTCAACTTTGGAGACTTTTAGGCTTGTAATCTCAGACTTCTCATTGTACTTCAGTAACACAAGCTTCTTTTTCCATTTATGTTCATACTTTCATATTCTTTCTTATCTGTACTTGTACTTGAACATATCATTCATTGTTTCATGTTTGTCTGATGTATGATAACTGCCAACTTGTCATTACATCCATAAAATAGAAATTACAAGTATTCTTTACCTATTATAACTGGCCATTCGTATATGTTTTACTATATGTTTCTGCTGGTATAGTAAGTAATTCTCCACATATTCACCTTTTATAATCTTTTTGAACACAGTGGTTAAAATCCTTTCCCATCTGAGTGTGTCTATGCATGTTTTGAGTGAGTGAGACTTGATTAAATTCTCTAACTTGATCCACCTTTTACAATTCATTAAGTTACTAGGATCATTTCCTTTACCAGCCAAGGAAGGATTCCTGGAGTGATAACAAATTGGCATCGTTGTTGGGGAATGGAAGTGAAGCTAGCTTCCCTGGGAAGAACGACATAGATCTGATGTTTGATGGTAGAAAAAAGGAGGACATAGAATTGATTGTATCATTTGCCTGGTGACTCCATGATTAAAGACTCCACTAGTGTTATAACCCTAAATTGCACCACACATGCTTACTTGGCATCAGGCCAACTCATATCCCTTCCTTGCCAAAACTATGTTGAACAAACTCTTGAAAATCCTCTTAAGTCAAGGCACACACACCCTAACCCATTACTGCACGCGTGTACACGCTGGCAGGCCCACTACAGACCGTTTGTACCTAAAAAAACACAAAAATAGGAAAGTTGTCGACGGGACAAAAAGCTATGGGTCAGTTAACTGAAACTCCCGGCCATGCATGGCCCAGAGTTCATCCAAAACCCTAGCTCCTTCTAGCCTATAAAAGAAGGGGTAGGGGTACCATTTGAAGGAGGAAAATTATAGCGAAGAAACTCTGCCCATTTTCCGAATCCATTTTCCCAACCCTTTAGCCTTTCCTCAAGCCAAAGGAGAATTAACGCAAAGCAGTTGGAGGACAAAAGAAGAGGAGGAGCCCAGGATCAGGATCAAGGAGCAGTGGTCGGTCTCGACTTTGATTGTAAGTTGATTCATTTTGAAAATAATAAAAGAATACTTTTCCCATCCCAATGCATGAGTTATCTATGATTTGTTTAATTTGTGCTTAATCTCTAACCCTCAAGTAGAAAAGTAGCATGCATGCGTAGTGGTTTGTCTTGATCGCAGGATTATCTTTGGAAGGAGCAACGCAAGCAAGCGGACAAAGTGCAACGAAGGATCTACGCCAAACATCAGTAAAAAGGTTAGTGGTTCCTTTCCATGTATGTATCGTGAAAGAGGGGTTTAAATATTGGGTGGTAGGTTAAAAAGTCATTTCTTTACAGTCTAAATCTGCATGCAAGTCTGACCCTAGTTTGCTAGTCCGTAGGGTATTTTTCCCAACAACAACTGGGGAGGAACTGGTTTACAGAAGATGAAGAGGCTAATTTTCAAATCTAGGTATCAATTCATTAGTCTGCTTCATGAACTATTGTATTTCTTTATCATCTCTTTCATGCTGTTCCCTTCACATGTAAGGAGAATTATTTTATGTTTGGTATATTTAGAAAATCATCATTCTTCTTGTATATATCCAACCTTAGAAGAGAAAATCTTGCAACCCTATATTGTAGATGTTGATTCAATATCTTGATCGCAATCGTTTATTAAAGATGATTCATGCATTCCAATTCCTCTTGAATCTGATCACTCTTGTGATTTTGTAGAGATTGAAATTGATTCCAAACCTACCCAGAGGTTAGCACCTTTGGGCATTACTGTTGAACCTTGTCACCAACCTATTAGCTCTCATAATCAGCCCACTACTTTTCAAATTAAAATCAGAATGAACATGTTCAAGCCTTTGAGGCTGCCCTATCTCCTTCATCCTTATCCTCTTGACTTCTTTGAATATCTTCCCCGATTTTCTGGAGAAAATCAAGTTTCAACTGAGAGGCATTTGGAATCCTTTGGGATTTTTTTGGATTGATTTCAGATTGTTCATGATGATGTGATCATGAGAATGTTCTCTAAGTCTTTGATCAGAGATGTTGGTGCATGGTTTAAAGGTCTAAGAGTTGATTCTATTGGCTCTTGGATTGAGTTCTCTAATGATTTATTGAAGTATTGGGGTGAGAACAAATCAATAGATTCATACCTTGCTGATTTTTATGCCTTGAAGAGAGAGCAGGGTGAAGCTTTGCCTGTTTTCAATTGAAGATTTTGCAACATCTATCATGACATTCCTTTAGAGATCCAACCTATAGAGACAAATACCATAATATATTATGTTATGGGTCTTCATTAAGAACTTGCTCTTCTCCTGTTAGAAAGGAATTCATCATCCTTAAGGATCTTGTTTGAAGATGCTCACGAGGTGGAGGAGAAAATTCGTGCTTCCAGGAGGATCCGAGAGTGGGTTGACTTTGAAAATCCATATGCACATGAGAAAGTAGAATGTCAGTATGTTTTAGATTTTGAGCAGGAAGGTAATGCATGTAAATCATATTTTGAACAACAGCAAGCAGGTGAATTTATTTCAGATTGTGAACCAGATTCTTTAGTGTTTGCAGATACTTCAATGTATAGGTAGGAGTGTGCATTTTATGATCAAGCTACAAACCAAGTTAAGCCGATAGTAATCAATGATTGCATAGGTAATTATATGTTCTTAGATGATCCTAATCCATATGATGTAAACCCTTTTTTGTTATCCTCTTGTGATCATTATTCTGAAGGAGAAGTTGTAGTTTTTGATGATCACAAGTTGATATCAAGAAAACAAGAAGGCGATCAGTCTTCTAGCATAGAAGCAGTCATGATTGAGCAGATTTTCTCTATGTATCAACTTGTCTCTGTTCTCATTTTTAAAGATCCGGTGGCAGCCTTCATGGAATCATTTATTTCAAAGAACTTGAAGATTTCATACTTTTTAAACTCATTATCATTTCTAGGTGAGTATGGTTTTGTGAATGAGTTTGTATCACTGTTGTCACTTTTTAGACATTAGTCGTTCATCAATGATAGAGACAAGGTTTCTTTAGTTTTAAAATTGCTTGAATGGCTTCTATGGAAATCAACCTTTACTTAATCAAATTGCAGAGTTGGTTAGAGTAGAGTAGGGTAGGAAATAAGCTCATTGCCCGAGCTTTTCTTTTCTTCCAGTCTGTAGCAAAAAATAGCAGTTAGCTTGTATGAATAAGCACAACAAGCTACAAGTATGTTACAGGTTTGAAGGGGATCAGTTGTAAAGGCTAGATGACTCCATGCCCAATGGTAAATGCACAAGGTCTGCTAGGTTCTTAGAAACCTCACAAGGAGGTCTCCATCCCAATTGGAGCTAGATGTTAGCGCCCAATTTTTTCATCAAAATTTGTGTTAATTTTCATATTCTTACAGTCTTTTGGCCAGTTTCTTAACCTCCACTTCTTCATCAATCTCCTGGTGATTGATTTTTCCCAACATCCTTTAGCTTCATTCTCTTAAACCTGCAAATAAATGGTTAAGAAATCCTTATTGAACTTTGTCAAATCTATTCTTTTGAATTTGATGCATTCCTAGTTCTTTATTGAGATTTTAGTAAAGGAGGAATATGCTTTAAAATGGATTAATCCTAGTCTAATCCTAAATTCTAAGCCATATGTCAAATACTAAGTCCATATATCGATTAATTAACTCTAAGCCCTGCCACATACCTAATTCATAAGCTATGAGTCAAACTATAATCCCAAGTCATGAATTAGAGTCACATTGCCTAATTCCTATGTTATCCACACAATGAACTAAGCCAACAACACAGGTCAAGCCAAGACACGCGCCATAAATCTCAGTTACATTGAAAAATCATAAGAAGCGTAGACAATGCCATCTGTTGTAGCGTTCAATCAAAAGAGGGAGCTTCTTGTAGGCACTCCTGCTAAGCGACAAGCTGTGACTAATCCAACAAACACAGTGTTTGGAACAAAGCGTTTGATAGGAAGGTGATTTGATGACCCCTAGACACAGAAAGAGATGAAAATGGTTCCATTCAAAATTGTTAAAGCAACCAATGGTGATGCCTGGGTTGAAGTAAATGGGAACCAATATTCACCAAGTCAGATTGGAGCATTCATCTTGACAAAGATGAAAGAAAGAAAAAAAGCGTATTTAGGAAGGTTTGTCTCAAATGCAATTATCATAGTGCCAACCCATTTCAATAATGCTCGACGTCAAGCAACTAAAAATACTAGGAAAATTGTTGTTTTAGATGTGAAAATAACCATTAATAAACCAACCGTCACTGCCCTCTCATATGGCATGAATAATAAGGATGGTTTGGTTCTAAATAAAGAAAAAAATGCAGTTTCGACGGCTTACACAGGCTTCAAAAATCCCTCTTAGCCACTAAAATCATAACTTTCGGCAGCTTACCCTCCACAAATTTTAGTCTCTAAGCCACCAAAATTACAGATACAAGCAGAACATTTCTCAGCAAAGTGTTAAATGAAATGGGATTGAGATTATTTTCTTTTTGCAAGGTTTTGAGGGAGATATAAAGGATAAAAGGATAAGGAGCTATCTTATTTCTGGGTTGAAGATCGGCTTGGGTGTCAAAAGAATTTGCAAGCTGCCCTGTGATCATCCAGAAACTACCCTGTGATCATCCAGAAGATGTCGAATAGATTGAAGATTATAGTTATGATAAGGCTTGAATCCTTATAAATAGGATCTCATCCTATATTATTGTAAATTGTTTTGACTATGATCTATCTTTAGTATTTCATATCTTCTTTAATAGGATAATAGTTTTCATGTACCGGCTATAAAGCCATTGTCATGGAAGTAAATGGGGGAGGAAAAAGAGTCTGAGGACTGTGGTCGACTTTGGAGACTTTCAGGCTTGTAATCTCAGACTTCTCATTGTACTTCAGTAATACAAGCTTCTTTTTCCATTTATGTTCAAAATTTCATATTCTTTCTTATCTGTACTTGTACTCAAACATATCGTTCATTGTTTCATGTTTGTCTAATGTATGATAACTGTCAACTTGTCATTACATCCATAAACTAGAAATTGCAAGTATTATTTACCTATTATAGCTAGCCATTCGTATATGTTTATGTTGGTATAGTAAGTAATTCTCCACATATTCACCTTTTATAAACTTTCTGAACACAGTGGTTGAAAGCCTTGTCCATCTGAGTGTGTCTATGCATGTTTTGAGTGAGTGAGACTTGATTAAGTTCTCTAACTTGATCCACCTTTTACAATTCATTAAGTTACCAGGCTCATTTCCTTTAATAGTCAAACTAAGGATTCCTGGAGTGATAACAGGTCATACAAAAAAGAGTTGACACTCTGCTCATGCTAAAAGAAGAAATGGAAAAGGCTAAGTCAAAATTCATATCCCAACAACAGGTAGTGAAAATATGGTTTGATAAGAATAAGGATAAAGAGAAGAATTTTGAAATATGAGACTTAGTCCTAAAATGGGACAGAGAAAATTAGCCAAAAGGGAAACATTCTAAGTTTCAAAATCTGTGGCTTGGACCTTTCCAAGTGGCTGAGAAGAATGGGGCAGGAACTTATTGGTTGCAGAATCTAAGGGGGGAACCTGATGCCCTCCTACTAAATGGCCAAGCCCTAAAACCATATTTCCAATAATAACAATATAATAAAAAATAAAAGAAAAAATAATATTATATATTATATAATAATAATAATAATAATAATCTATTTTTAAGGTCACGGCCAAGCCAGCACACCAAATTGGTGTATGAGACCCCCTTGTTTGTGGGACAAGGGACCCCCCTCCGCCTAGCGATTTGATTGGTAAAGTCTACGAAGGTATACATACCCTACTCCCCTCTGGATTTGAACCTATGACCTCTTAAGAGGAAACACATGTTCTTAACCATTAGGCCCACTCAGGCTGTATATATATATATATA
>ML789050.1:179574-191727 GCA_009831015.1 Picea engelmannii | reverse complement strand
GGGAACCCCCCCCCCCCCTCAAGGTACAATGTATGTTAAAAAAACTGAGAAGGAACAAAAAAAAGTTGCTAAGCAACCGTAGTCCTTCACACCAAGAAGACCTCGCAATTGTGCAAGTTTGCGCTCGTTGAAGATTTTGTTGAATATGTATATGTCTGCATGGATCTGATGAAGTATATGCACCATTGAGATGTCCAAAATTATCCACTTTATCTTCTTGTAATGAATAATATCCAAATAAAGTTTGGATGAAATTTTGAAAACCGTGCGGCCATTTCCGAAAAAATGATGAAATTTTGAAAACCGTGCGGCCATTTTCGAAAAAATGATGAAATTTTGTTGATTTTAAAATGATCATAACTTTACTTCCCAAACTCTGTTTTAGAGGATTGTTTTTTTTTAATTGGATATTTTCCCGAGAGGAATTCAAATATCCAATTTGTTTCTACAAATTGTGATCATAAAATATCATAATTGAGTTTGATGTGTGCGACTCCCTTTTTGTCTCCTGAGATGCATGCATTGCACATGGAAAAGTGTCTGCATGTGACTCTTGATATGCATGCCATATATCTTCCACATGAATTTCAGAAAACAAATATGAAATGGAGTAGGCATCATCTTCAATTAACGGAATACAAATTTCTGCAAATACTTGTGTAGAAGACTCTTCATAATAAGCAACTTGATCTTCTGATGGCTTCTCTTCTTGCTCTATATGTTCAACCTCCAGCATGAAATATTCATAGTATTCTTTATTCCTAAATAGAACCTCTAATATGGTCCATAATTCATTTAGATTTTATTCTTGTGAGTCATCATATACTTGGTGGATAATTTCTGGAGAAATAGACAAGAAGATAAATCCTATGGCCATATCTTGTCTATTGAGAAAGAAATTTTTCTCATCGAGAGAATCAGGATCTACTTCCATTGACATGGTTATTTGGTATAAGCCTCTACTTATGAGAAGAAGTATAATCTCTGGGTTCCACTCCAAATATTTATGAGGCATGAGAAGTATTATCGGTGAGTAAAACATAAATTCCATCTTTTCTGTGTTCTTCAATATTTAGTACCTGCAAAAATAATTTGGTGTAGCTTTTTCTTAGAATTCTGTCAGCTCCGATACCATGTAAATGTGTTGAACCTACATATAATAGATCTAGCTAAACAATAATACACACATTTGCAGAGATAATTGGAGAAAGAAGAAGAAGGAAGAAAGAATGAAATAATTCTCATTAACCATATTCCACACTCAAAGAGTGAATAATTTACAATAGATATAGGATACATGAGTAACTAATGAGCCATAGTGGTGGTATAGAGTGATATGGACACACACCAATAGTTACAAGAGTAAAATTCCACCTAGTCTAGTCTCTCAGGCAATTACGGGAGTGAACTGCCACCTAGTTGAGTTAACTAGTCAACTAGTCTTCAGTTAACTGACTGAATAAAGAGTAGTGAGGAGTTAACTCAGGAAATCAAGGGTAATGCATCATTTTGGTGATTATCCCAAGTAAAGTGCACATTATCTAGTGATGATCCCAATGTTTCATGGCAACAAAACCAATGCAACATCTAAACTCAACTCAACTAGTCAAACTGAAGTGTCAACTGAAAGAGAATATTCTCCAGGTGGAATATTCTCCCCTAAAATATAGGAAACTGGATAATTACTAATTATGAATAATAAACAAGGAAAAAACTTAGGAAAAATAAATTCTAGGTGTGTGTGAAGTAACTCCAACAAGTGTTAGGCCAAACAGTCACTGGTGGTCGAGATGAGGGCTTCTGAATCAGATGCATGCTTCAACATTGAATCAGAACCCGAGAAGGAGAATGAAAAAGGGAAGCATATTATCTATGCAGAGCCCAATGCCATCATTTCCACCATGAATATCCAAAATGAAGAACCAGAAGATCTAGAGGAGGAGGAGCGTCTCTTCCACTCCCTGATGTGGGTAAAGGGTTCCCCGCTATAGTTCATTGTCGACAGTGGGAGACAAAAGAACTTCATTTCAGCAGAGGTCATGAAGTGGTTGGGCTTTCCAACCACAAAACACCCACAGTCATACACCATCGGGTGGATTCACCAAGGATGGGATCTTTGTGTCATCCAACAGTGTCGCCTTCCCTACAACATCAAGCCCTTCACCGATGAGGTGTTTTGTGACATTGCTCCTCTTGATGTTTGTGATGTATTATTAGGTCAACCATACTTGTGGAAGCGACATGCTATGTATGAGTCTCAACCTTGCATTTTTATTTTTACCTTGGGAAATAAATTGTATAGGATACCAAAGGTACCACTGCCTATCTCTGTCTCTTTGGTTATCGCAAAACAATGCAGTAAGCTCATTTCCAAAACCGGGAAATTTGTTTCCCTGATGATCCTCCCTCAGGGAAAGAAGAAGACTATGGCCACAACCTCTAGACAGGGCTCCTCCACATGACAACAAAAAATGGACAAGGTCGTGGAGGAGTATAGGGACATCTTCATCTCACCTGTAGAGGTGACTCTAAAATCTCAGGTCAAACACCCCATCAATCTGACCCCAGGTGCACTGAATGGACCGATCTATTAGCGTTGTGTTCTAGAGAACGATGAAATCAAGAGGTAGATCCAGGAGTTGTTGTAGAAAGGTCACATCTGGCCAAGTTCATCACCCTATGGGAGCCCGATCATGTTGGTGCAGAAGAAGGATGGGACTTGGAGACTTTGTATTGACTATCGGTTGTTGAACAAGATCACTGTCCAAAATAGGTAGCCGATCCCACAGATTGATGACCTTCTGGACCAACTCAAAATGGAAAAATATTTCAGCAAGATCGACTTGAAGTCCGAGTATCACCAGGTACCGATCGAACCGTCCGATGTGTGGAAGAATGCCTTCAAATCCAAGGAGGGCCTTTTCGAATGGTTGGTCATGCCTTTCGGGTTGAAGAATTCTCCCGCAAACTTCATGAGGCTAATGGATGACATATTTTGGCCATTCACCAACTAATTTGTGGTAGTGTACTCTGATGACATCTTGATCTTCAACCAGAATTGGGAAGAGCACCTCCACCACATCTAACAGTTCCTTCAAATACTGTGGAAACACAAGTTGTGTGCCAATTTGGAGAAGTGCACTTTTGGCATGACCCAGGTTCAGTATCTAGGATACATTATTGATGAGCGTGGGGTGCATGTGGATCCAACCAAATCCAAGTCATCTGGGATTGGCCAGCCATGAACACTCTAACAGAGGTTCATAGCTTTCTAGGTCTTGCTAGTTTCTACCATAGGTTCGTGTTTGGATTATCTCATATCACTTGGCCCTTGAGTCAAGTCACCAAGGGAGGAGAAAAAGTAAAATTATTTTGGTTGGAATCTCAATAGAAGGCATTCGTAGAATTGAAACATCGCCTCCGTTGTCCCCCAATTCTTAGATTACCAGACTTGCAACAACCATTTCAGGTCGAGATAGATGCCTCTGACTATGCTATTAGGGCAGTTCTTACTCAACAAAGGCATCCAGTGGCATATCACAATGTGACATTGCCCGACAAAGTCCGAAAGTATCCCACTTATGACAAAGAAATGTATTCCATTGTCTAGGCTTGCCGACAGTGGAAGCATTACATTTTGGGGAAGGAAACAATCATCCACTCAAACCATCGACCCCTGTATTTCATACAAAATCAAGGGAAGTTGCAAAACGATCACCATCAGAAGTGGTCCACATATCTGCAATAGTTTCATTTGAAAATCAAGTATAAGAAGGGTAGCACCAATAATGTTGTAGAATGCCTCAGCCGACCACTGATCGTGGTGATAACCATCGTGCTCAACTCTTGTGGGAATAAGACTTCTGATTGACCACTTCTCTATAAGAGAAATCCAAAATTCGACCACACATACAAGACGTTATTGGAGGGTAACCGAGTTTCAAATTTTCACCTCTAGGATGCACTACTATGTCACCTGGGACACCTTTGTGTTCCTTCAAGAGAGCGTGACAAGATGATTTGGGAAGCATACTACAGTCAAGTCATTGGTAATTTCAGGGTTGAGAAAATAGTGGAAGTACTACAGAAGTATTTCTATTGGCCAAACCTTCGACAGGATGTCGAGAAGTACATCAGATCTTGCGCTTCCTGTGCCATTTCCAAACCGACCATCAAGAAGCAAGGCCTCTATACTCCGTTGCCTACCCCTAGTCGACCTTGTGAATCCATATCCATGGATTACATGTCCAACCTTCCTTCTACTAAGCATGGCAACAACTGTGTTTTCATCATCGTTGATAGATTCTCGAAGATGCCCATTATGGTGGCATGCAAGAAGAATATCATAGTAGAAGCCACTGCTAAAATCTTCTTTGAATGAATGTGGGTACACTTTGGGATCCCACAATATATCATCTCAAATTGGTACAACAGGTTCCTTAGTACATTTTGGTCCAGCCTCTGGTCAATGCTTGACACCAAGCTCACTAAGTCCACAACTTTCCATCCCCAAACTGATGGCCAGACAGAGGTTGTCAACAGGATGATTGTACACATTTTGTGCATGTACAACTCAAAGAATCCACACACATGGGATGAGAGCCTCCCCTATGTACAACATAGCTATAACCAGGCCCTCCATAGCTCAACCAACCACAACCCCTTTTAGGTGGGCTTGGGATTCCAGCCACTATGTCCCATTGATGTAGCCATGCCCTTTGCATCTACTCAGGCCGATTTGTCTCATGTCCAGTCTGAAGCTTCCAAGGTGAACAAATTCATTGAGCACATTCAACACATTCACCATTAGGTTCATGAAATATTGGATAGATCCAATGCTAAGTACAAGTAGTGACATGATCAACATCGGGTGCAACGCAACTTCTAGGTGGGTGACAAAGTGTGGCTACATTTGCAAAAGGAGCGCCTCACTGGACCCCATTGCAAGATTCACCCACTTTGATATGGGCCATACACCATCACCAAGGCTATAGGGAAAAATTACTTTGAGCTCAATATTCAACCATTCCTTGGTCTTCACCCAGTGTTCAATGTGGACTGCCTTCGACCCTACTTTCCACCTCTATTGGACACATCTGACATGGCAGAACAACTCAAACCAACAAAGTTAAATCCAGACTGCATGGAACAAGACACAAATGATCAAATTATGGAAACACATATAAATAACACCCACCAACAGAGGATCTAGCTATATTGAGTTGTCAAAGCAGGCCAACTCCTTCACCAGGGCAAGTGGCTCACTAGAGACCAATTTCAGCAGAAGTTTCCTCATCTCATGGAGGAACTCAATGCAATGGGGACCATTTCTTCCTAAGGGGGGAGTAATGATCTAGGTGGATATTGGTGGCCACCTGCCTATTCCACTTGGACCCCCACCATTGTTTCTTTCATTTTTTCAATTTCCTTAATTGTAGCACAATTTACTATTTTTGGCAGTTTTTCAGGTCCTGAACTTTTGGAGTTGTTTTGAGGCCCTAAACGATGTTTTTTGGGCATCAAACCTCCGATGAATATTAGTTCATTCCAAACTCGATATTTTTTTTCAGTAGTGTAGTCCTCAGATATATATTTCTAGCAATGTATCATGTGCGTCAAACAGAGATAGTATGCCAAAGTTACGACCCCGAGAAATTGATGTACCAATTTACCCCGACGGGGCCAATATTTTGGCGTTTCATCTCCTAGGGTCAGGTTTTTGGATGTTTAGGGTTTCCATTGTTTCTCAATAATATATAGGCCTTCGAGCCTCATTGTAACATAGATTTTAGAGGCCAGTAGCTTCCACATCTCTTCTTAGAGATAAGCTACCAGGCCCCTAGCTAGTTTATTTCCATTCAGTCTGTAAACAAGTTTCAGTTCGTTGATATTAATGAAATGAAGCATTATTCCCAATGCATATTTATATTCATGGTTATTTTTGTATTTTTTTGTGTTCCTGCATAAATTCGGATCACTCTATCTTTGGCTTGGAACGATTTCTGTGTTTTCCACTGAAGATTGAATTCAGAATTCTTGATTGCTCTGTTTTTTTTTGGACTCCTAGACCTATTTCATCTCCTCCATCCATTAAATTTTGAGGATCTAGTGAATTTTCCTACCTTTCCCTACAATATTAGATTTTTATGACCTGGTGTAGATCCATTCTGAGTTGTGATTCCATTTCCCAATGGTTCCTCCCTTCCTATTCCATCGAACCAAATTTTAAAAAGCAGACCCTGTATTTTCTAACTAGCCTAAAATTCTCAGCAAACAAATCTATATCAGATAGAGAGATCCCTCTCCGAGTCTTGGAGGGCTATATCCAAGAATCCAAGTGGTTTTATGTTACCTCAGTGATTTTCTCCACATCCTTGGGTAAATTACCGAGTGTTAACGGAGTGGCGACCACACTGGGGAACCTTCCTCAGAAAGCATATCAAGTTCCAGATTTAATTTCTGATGGTGGACAGTGAGCAGACACAAGAAGGCTGAATCATCCACTTGGTGACTCCAATCAACTCTAATCAGTTTCAAAGACTCCACTAGAGGAAGAACCTAAAACAATGACAAGATAATTTGAAAAGATTAGGTATGCAAGTTGGAATTTCATCCAAGACGTAATAAGTTTTATTTTTAATTATTTCCTCTCTTTTTGTGAATCTAGCCAAGACCATATTGTTGAAAATGATGTTGATCAAATTCAAACTGAGGAGCCTCAAGAGATCAAGACACATTTTACAGCCCCTGTACATACTCCTACATCTGTAAATATTCTATATAGATACAATCCTCTTATTTTACCCCCTATACTCCATGATTTCCCTGCCAATTATTACAAACACATTACCATATTTGATGGAGAACATGGTAATATCACATATGAAAAACACATACAAGGTTTTGAAAATTATCTTGACCTTTCTGAGGTTGAGGAAGATGATGTCTGAATTAGGATTTTTTCTTTATCTTTGCAAGGTAGAGCTAAGGAATGGTTCAAAAGTTTGTCAGCTGCAAGCATTCCGAATCTTTAGCAGTTTGTAAAAATATTCCTTAATAAATGGGAGATCAAGAGAAATATTTTCCTCATTCTAGAAGAGTGTGATCATTTTAAAAGACAGCCAGGAGAAACAGTGCAGAAATTTTCAGCCAGATTCAATCAATTTTACAATTCCATGCTTGTTGATATAAGACCACCTCTTGGTTTATCTCTCTTACATTACCCAGATTCATTTAATTTAGAGATGGCATTTCAGTTGAGAGAAAAGAACACTACTACACTCAAGGATATGTAGGACAGTGCAATTAGTGTGGAAGCAAATTTGTTGATCAAAAGGTCAAAGATCAAGGAAGAAGAAAGGGAGAGAATAGCAAAGCAATAGCTGAAATATTCAGAAGCTAAACTGAACATTTTGGCTAGAACAATGAAATAAATGATGTAGAAATTCATCATGGGAAATGAACTTGTTGTTCAAGGGAATCATGTTCCATTGGTTACAAAGAAATAAAGGGTCATTGTTCCTAAACACTTTGCAGCTCACCCTTGGTATCATGGATTTGAAAATGATCATTTCATGTATTGAATTCACAACATATTCAAAGATGAAACTCCAACTCATATTGTAGAAGATAAATTAGTGGATACGATGTGTATGTGTGATGACATTTCCTTCATGGACGATCAACCCAAGTATGATAACTATGATGAGGATTACACGAAGATAAATTCTTCAAAACAATCAACAACATACTTTGGGCAGGAGGAAGCTCAGTTACAGATCAAATATGACAATCAAACTTTGCACAACAATCATGAAAGTGACGAGGAAAATGCATAAAATATCAGAGTAAGGGAAACATATTTTCCCTTATGTTTCTCTTCATTTCAATTTCTGAGAGAAAATTATAAACAAGTTGTCAATAATAGAGATGAAGAATGTTCCAATAAATCCATTGAGCATGTCATAGATGACATGGAGGTTGTTATAGACCCAAATTTACAACCCCTGAGTTACATTAAGCTTCAAACAGAAGATCAATTAATGCATTATAACTCTATACCATTAACCTTCAATTCATTTCAGTTGTTGAAGAAATTTTTTAATCATATCATGGATGATAAGCACACAGAAAATAGAGAATTTGTATTGGAACCAATGAAGCAGTCATCCCAATTTCTACAGGATCCAATATCTGAGGTGTTGGATGACTTGTGTTGTCAAAGTCATGGTTCACTGGCTAGCTATGAACTTAAAAGAAGCTATGATCAAGACATTATTAGGCAATCATTTGCATGGTATGTTTCAGCAGGAGTCTCATTTCAATGTTCAACAAAACATTTGTAGCCATATTAGGAATTGTATGATGATGTAAAAAGAATATGTGTCATACCAAATTATGACCATAAATTTGTTGAAAGTCAAGAAATAGGTCATGCCTTTCCTAATCCCATATTAGACTACATGGAAGCCTTTTTCAGCATAAAATATCAATCATGTTTTTAGCAGTGGCCATTACACTTTGTAGTTTTTACTCCATGGAAAAAAGGGTCAAGTTGTCATATTGATTGTGATAACAATCAGTCAAGCAGTCAACTTGTTTCAGAAGCGTCTTGACTGGATTCATTGGTATTTTTGTATTATTTGATTCAGCATGATTTTCAGCAGTATAGGGTAGGTAGCAATGTGCAAATATGCTTAGCTCTTTGAGCATCCCTTTCGATAATTTTTCAATCTCAATTTCAAAATTTAAGTCTTATGTTTGATTTGGTTTCAATTGAGAGATCAGAACAGGTACAGGTTGCACAATAAATTTTTGGGATCAACCCAATGAATAAATCATTGGCTTTCATGTTTAGAGTTCAGTGGTTCTTGTCACCTCCTGAAAGAGTTGTCATCCCTAGGTGGAGCCTATGTTGGGGTCTTATAATCATAGGTGATTTGTTTCTTCAACTATTTGTTTGGCATTGCTCTCATGATGAAGACATCTAGTTTGTTGGGCTTGGTTGATTTCACTTCTCCCTTCATCCGTTTCGCCTGATCCTTCATCACCCTATTGCACCCTTCATTCCCTCTCCCTTCATTTCTTCACCCCTCCACCAATTTTCGTCCCTACATGAATAAACAAACTGAGGATAAAAAACATTAGGTTAATAATAAATGGTTAATGGCATTTTTTAATGCTAATTAGCCCAATAAAGTTATTTTAATTAGATTATTTTAATGAGATAATTAATAATAAATAAATAATCAGATTAATTAATAATTAGTAATTAGGTTAGCTTTGTTTAGGTTAAAAATTAAGTTAGTATAATAATATATTAAAATTAAAAAAATATTACTAACTAAGAATAATTAATTTAATTAAACATATATAAAAAAAACCTATATAAAACTTAAATAAAACAAATAAAAATAATACATATAATAAAAACAAAAAACAATAATATAAAACAATTTAAAAAAAAATCAAATTAATTAAAACAAAAAACATTAAATACAAAATATAATAGAAAAACAAGGATCATGTTGTCATTGATGCCAATGGTTTGATTGATTGATGTCAAGTGATTGATTGATGTCAAAGGATTGATTGACTAATGATTTATGTAATATAATATGTATTGTCCTTGATGAGAATGCATAGATGAAGATGGATCAATGAGTTGTCATTGATACATGATGAAGATGGATCGATGTGGTTCCATTGGTATATGATGCATTGTTGGAAAAATGTATAGATGATTCATTATTGTCTTATCATGATTGATAAGGTGGACAAATGGATGAACTCGAAAGTGGTCCCCTTATGGTGAAAGCCCTCACGGGAAGACACTTTGCCGATTGAGTTATCCTAGAAGAATGGTTGGAGGACCCATGCTCTCATTATTGTCTTATCATGATTGATAAGGTGTACAAACGGATGAACTCCAAAGTGGTCCCCTTATGGTGAAAGCCCTCACCAGAAGACGCTTTACGGATTGAGTTATCCTAGAAGAAAGGTTGGAGGACCCATGCTTGTATGAGTAATAACGAGATGAAGATCAAGCAAATTGTTGGTGAAACTATCCTAGATGGATAGTGCTTGTCATCATGCCATTTCTGGTGGTATGTGGAATGCCACATAACTCCTCCTGGTTTGAGAGTTATGGCCTTATGAAGATGAAGGACCCTCACATGAAGGCTTGAAGCCCCCAAAGTCAAAGAAGTCAAAGTGACCTAAAAGAAGAAATGATAAAATCAGGTGACAAAATCAAGAAGGAATATTTATGGAAAGCGGTTAACCCTAAAAATAAGGAAAATAGGTTAAGTGACCTAGAAATGGGTTAATATTATTTAAATAATAGATTAAAGTGACAAATTCAAGGTGTATTATTTAAATAATCAAGAGAAGTGACAAAATCAAGAAATGATAAAGTAAGGTGACAAAATCAAGAAGGAATATTTAAATGTTAAAGTATTGGAGAACTTTCTATTTATGGAAAGTGGTTAACCCTAAAATAAGGAAAATAGGTTAAGTGACTTAGAAATGGGTTAAGTGACCTAAAAATGGGTTAAGTGACCTAAAGGATGAAAATATAAATAAGATAGCAATGGTCTCTTGTATATCATCCTTTTTGTGGATCAATGGAGAGCTTCTTGTGGGAATATATTTTGGAGTATTGATGGAGAGCTTCTTGTGAGAGCTTCTTGAGCATTTTTGGTGTGTAACACTTGAGGACATTGAATATCTATAGGTGATTGAGGTAAACAAGGATATATAAGCCAAAATTTTGAGGAAAGTGAAGACAAGAAGACCGAAATGCAAGGAAGGATAAATTATTTTGATGGTGCTTTCTAAGGTATGTTATTTACGGGTCATATCACCATTTTCGCTAGAAATTTTTTTCTATAATGATTCAGATCCTAAAATTGCTATGAAAGAGAGAAAGCATATCCAAGTATATTTGGTTAACAATTCATCTTGTGTGTCGTTGTAGTTTTGGAGTTACACTCCGTGGAAAATAGGGTTTGTGGCTAGTCCTGAAACTAGTCAAAATCAGGTGTTTCGGGTAAAAACATCATAACTTCTTCATAATAGATCCAAATTTAGTGAGACCAATTGTTTTGGTTAGCTTACAGTCTGTAGTATTCTTTGTAATATTTTTAGATCTATTCATAAAATATTTTGTGCGGGTCACACTCTACAAGGTCACTCTCTAGAATAAGCCAGAATTCATCAAGGTATGCCATTTTTTCTATAAATCCTTTTCTTAGATGTTCCAAGTAGTTATACTTGGAGGAATTGCATAAAACACACTGAAGAACATTTTTTATAAGTTTCATATCTTTATTCAGTATAGGTACAAAGTTATGATTATTTCAGGTTAGGGTTGTTGACTAATCCAAAACTAGTCATGGTTGAGACAAGCAGTTGATGAGTTGGCACATACATGAGGTGTATATTTGATGATGTTGGTACATATTGATGAGTAATTATTGATGAGTGGTTGAAACATGATTGGTATATACTTGGTACATGGTTGGATGCACTTGTTTATGGTACAGGTTGATTACAGGTTGTTTGGCACAGGTTGGTGCATGGTTGATGCTCTTGTTTATGGTACATATTGATATCTATTGAGGATTTTTGCCTCATCTTAGTTGGTGCTGAGAATGCAAGTTGATTCTTGCATATAGAGCTGGTTCTCTTGTAGAGTTGTACTCTATTCAGTTGTTGCTGATAAACCCCAGTGATTGTAGTCCGCAATAAAAAGAAAATTGTACATACATCTTGTGTTCTTTGTGTTCATTGTGGTGATGACTTGTTGATGATATATTTCTGATATATGTTGATGATATGTGATCACATCTAACTGGTTATAAATGACAACAATGGGTAATGAATAAATGTTGAATGCTAATTGATGAGTTTTTGCGCAAGAGGGAAGTTTTGGGAAAAAGAGCCCCACACTCATTCACCCTCCCTCTAAGTGTGGTAGGTGTGTCCAACAATTGGTGTCAGAGTGGAACTTCACTACAAGCCTTAACAATCTTGAAGGAGATCCATAGACACACAAATGGATGATGAAGTTCCAATCCTTGATGAGGAAAACTATTCTACTTGGAGAATAGAGATGAGAGTGTATTTGAAGACAATGGGAGCAACTATTTG
>ML789050.1:125019-166746 GCA_009831015.1 Picea engelmannii | reverse complement strand
TCAATAGTAGTCTCATTTCAATGTTCGACAGAAAATTTGCAGCTATATCAGGAATTGTATAATGATGTAAAAAGCATATGTGTCATACCAAATTATGACCATAAATTTGTTGAAAGTCAAGAAATAGGTCATGTATTTATTGATCCCATAGTATACTACATGGAATTTTTTTTCAGCATAAAATATCAATCATGTTTCATCAGTGGCCATTACACTTTGAAGTTTTGACTCCATGGACAAAAGGTCAAGTTGTCCTCTTGATTGTGCTAACAAGCAATCAAGCAGTCCAGTCACTTGTTTCAACAGCTACTTGACTGGCTTCATTGGCATTTTTTATTATTTGATTCAGCATGATTTTCAGTAGTATAGGGTAGGTAGCAGTGTGCAAATAAGCCCAGCTCTTTGAGCATCCATTTCAATGATTTTTCAATCTCAATTTCAAAATTTCAGTCTTCATTTTTTATTTGGTTTCAGTTGAGAGATCAAAATAGGTACAGGTTGCAGAATAAAGTTTTGGGATCATCCCAACGAATAAAGTACTAGCCTACATGTTTAGAGTTCAGTGGTTCTTGTCACCTCCTGAAAGAGTTTTCATTCCTAGGTGGAGCCTATGTTGGGGGTCCTATAATCATAGGTGATTTGTTTCTTCAACTATTTGTTGGGCATTGCTCTCATGATGAAGATATCTGGTTTGTTGGGCTCGGTTGATTTCACTTCTCCCTTCATCCATTTCACCAGATCCTTCATCACCCTACTGCACCCTTCATTCCCTCGCCCTTCGTTTCTTCACCCATCCATCAATTTTTCGTCCCTACATGAATAAATAGACTTAGGATAAAAAACATTAGGTTAATAATAAATTGTTAGTGGCATTTTTAATGCTAATTAGCCCAATAAAGTTATTTTAATTAGATTATTTTAATAAGATAATTAATAATAAATAAATAATTAGATTAATTAATAACTAATTAATAATTAGTAATTAGGTTAGCTTTGTTTAGGTTAAAAATTAAGTTAGTATAATAATGTATTAAAATTAAAAAAATATTACTAACTAAGAATAATTAATTAAATTATTAAACGCCTATAAAACTTAAATAAAACAAATAAAAATAATACATATAATAAAAACAAAAAACAATAATATAAAACAATTTAAAAAAAAATCAAATTAAATAAAACAAAAAACATTAAATACAAAATATAATAAAAAAACAAATAAAAATAAACGTAAAAAAATGAAACAATAAAATCAAAAAACAAAAATTAAAAAACAAATAATAATAAAATAAAAACGAATAAAATTTTAAAACTATATCCTAAGTTTACTACCCACCCATACTTCCCCCATATATCGGACCCCCCCCTCCTCGACATCACTCAAGGGTCTGATATCCAAAACCACCAAAGGGTATATGTCACCATCAGGTAAAATCAGACCCCCCCCCTAATACCACTTACCACCCCGGGGGGGTCCGAAAACCAATTTCCCTTTTCCAAAACTGCCTTCCCCAAATTAAAAAAACCACTTTTTCACCAGTTTTACTAGTCCACTTCCGAGAGAGATTCTGGGAAAATGGGAATGAATTTTGGAAATCCGAGAGAGGTTTTTTTTTTAGCACGGGCTTGTTGGCACAGGGGCATACCCAGGTTTCAATGCTAAGATAGCGCACCAAAAAACCTTAACTACCGGCCCTTTTGGAAACACCTGCGAAGCAGACGAAGTGTCACCCGAAGCAACTATGAGGGGGTTACAGGATAGAGATGTCTACAACCAAGGAAATATCAAGTGGATCTAACACAAGAAATATACATCATTCATCTACCACTTATCAACACAGGTCTACTATGCATAGCTACAGATCGGATCTACCACAACAATCCAATAATAGTATATCAAAGATAAAGAGCAGATCATCAATCACACACACAACACAAAATATACGTGGTTCACCCTCTCTCTAGGGCTACATCCACATAATTGTGCTTATGATATATTAAGGTAAAGAATGCATTTCTTATCTACGCTCTCAGCCAATAGACCTTCTTCTCTTCTCTCAATCTCTCCCCTTCCTGTGCACCTAGCTGCATGGTTGATCTTCGCACCCAGCTGGAGATCTTACAATACCAGAAGGCTCTCACACTTAGCACTTCTCTTTCTCACAACAATACTCTCTCACAATAGTAACAACAAAAATACTAGCACGAACCCCCTTTCCTCATATAGGTTCTTATTTATACATTACAATGGCTCACCTACATCCCTTTCCCATTACATTATCCCCAAAAACCCAAAAGGGACCCAAAAGTGGGCCGAGATCCCGTGATCTTTGCTTCATCTTGTGTGTTGAAATAATGTAACTTCGAAGAGTATTCTTATTAGTATTGTTATTTTATTCATAGGATTAATCCCCATTGTGGATTAATCATGTTGGTAATTGTATTAGGACCAAATCCCCTTTTGTAGATTGGTCAATAGACAATTGTAATAGGCAGAATAAGAAGTTGGCCTCAGTAGTTATTATTGAGACCCAGAATTAAATTAAAGGTGGGTTTACCCACCCAGAGTGAGAGGTCAGCCCTGCCAGTGAAGACCCTTCACATGTGTCAGTCTTGTATATATAGAGAGGCTAGCGCCTCACTTTATCACACAACTCACTTGCTCATTTTTCAAAGAGGCAAGATACAACTTACCAGTTGGAGAGAGGGAGAAAAGTGGTGCATCTTTTGGAGAGGACTATTTGTATTGGTTCGAGTTATCTCTTGAACATTGTATTAGCAATTTATGATAAGGAAGTTTTTGCTGGGTTTTCTTCCCCTAGAAGGTTTCCCATGATAAATGTTGTGTCTCTTGTGAATGTGTATTTCTCAGTGATCTTGTTCTTATTTTGCTCTTATCCATTGAAATGCAAAGAACTATAATAATGGAATAAACATTAACATGGTATCAGAGCCAACCTGAAGGAAACATATTTCGCAAGAGAAAAACGTCAATGTTGCAGTACTTGCAAATTAGGGTTTTCAAAAGTGAATCTTTTCAGCCCCAAAACCACCTAGAAAGTTGTGCCCTCCCCCAAGGATCATTTTGTCACTTAGAGTGCACCTTTTCAGTGGCTAGATCTACTAGAAAGTGAAACCCTAGTTTCACAAAGTACCAGAAAACCAGAAAACTAGAGTAACAGAGTACCAGAAGTACCAGAAAACTAGAAGCACCAGTCCAGAAATCTGCAAATTAGATTTGAAGGGGTAAAAGTTGGATTTTTGAAAATCTGTCTGCACCAACTAACTCGCCTCAGCTCAGCGCACCTATCCCCTGGATCAGAATTTCAAAATTTGAAGATCGAAAAATTAGGGTTTCCTCATAAAACCCTAAGTTGCAATTGCAGTTACAGTCTCATAACTAGTTGCAGTTGCGGTACGAGTTGTAGTTGCAACCGTAGAACCAGTTGCAATCACCCTTGAAGTTTTTGGTAATGATTACCACTGCTACCAAATGGAGCCAATACCTGCAAATTCTATCCAAGGTATGTACTCACATATGTTTAATGGTTAAACCCTAAAGAGTATTTGCAGGAGAAGGGATCTCTTGCCATAGATCCAAAAGGATCTCAAGATCCAACACATTCAGAGGAATGATGCAACCCAGGTGTGATTATTCTAATATGCATCTATTTGTTTTGAAATTATCTTGATCAGTGTTGCATGTTGAAGCTATGATAAAATTATTAGAAGAATTAAAAGTTGATCATAGAGCTTATCCTCTAACCTAACCTTCTGTCAAGATAGCGTATTGTATTAGTACAACAGACAGGTTGAAGAAAGCACTCGTCACTTGAGTGAAAGAGACCTGGAAGAAAAGCAAGCACTCACTCTTGAGGACAAGGCTCCAGGTTTGATTAATCAATATTAAAAGGTACACATGACAAGCTGATGACTATAGTTGAGATAACAGTCATCGTAAAGTATTATACTTGATAGCATGTGAGCATATAGAGGTAAATAATTTGCCTGATTCAACTAACACCTCCTCTAGGAGAAACCTCATGTGTTAGTTCCAGATTTCCATGGAAGAATGCTTGGACACAACACTATGAGAGTGTTGACCTCATTTCGTATTGTATTCCTTACCTTTAATCGTTGCTTAAGAAAAAATTACAAGTGATAGATCTAAAGGAGCTATTGTGATGATTGTTCGTGCTTTTGCTTTATATTATCAGAAGGATATTATTCTTGCTTGTTGTTTTGTTGACCTTGCTCCAGGTCACATGAGGAAGCTATAGCGAAGGTTGCATAAGGCAACATGCTAAAGGAGAGATCATAAATGAAGCAATCATCAGTGGAAAAGAAGAAGGTGGGTCACTCAGAAGCTACCATGACCCACGCTATTGAAGAATCCATGTGAACTCTAGAATATTATCTCACATCAACTACAAGGTGCTACCATACATATGCAAAGATATCATAGGTTTACTAGAACTCAAAGTTGATCAAGAAGACATATGCAATGGATGTGCGCAAGGGAAGAATATCAAGAACCCTTTTCCAAAGAGGGACAGTAAAGCAGAAGGAGCATTGGAACTCATTCATTCAGACGTGTGTGGCCCAATGCCATCATCCTCCATTAGCGGGTATGTATATTATGTATCATTTATTGATGACTATTCTCGTAAGACCTGGATATATTTCTTAAAATCTAAAGATGAAGTATTCAGTAAATTCAAGGAATTCAAAGCCTTGATAGAGAATCTTTCTGAAATAAATATTAAGATACTCAGGTCAGATAATGGAGGATAATATACCTCAAAAGAGTTCGTAAAATTCTACAGAGATGTTGGGATCAAGAGGGAAATCACTACTCCCTATAATCCCCAACAAAACGGTGTAGATGAAAGGAAGAACAAAACAATTATGGAAGCTGTAAAGACCATGATTCATGATCAACATATTCCTATGTGCTTATGGGAAGAAGAAGAAATGGAAGTTGTTTATGTGCAAAACAGATTATCCCATAGTGCACTTGGGTTCAAGACCCCATAAGAGATGTTGACCAGAAAGAAGCCAGAGGTAAGTCATCTCAAAATATTTGGTTGTCCAGTATTTATTCATATACCGAAAGAGAAAATAAACAAATTGGAACCCTTCGAAAAGAAGGGAATATTTGTGGGATACTGTGAGGTATCCAAGGCCTTCAGAATATACATACGTGGTCACTGCCATATTGATATCAGTAGGGACATGACCTTTGATGAAGAAGAATCACTTAAGAAATCAAGAAGATGTCAGCTTGAAGAAGTATATGAAGAAGAACCTGTAAATCCCAGGATTTCAGAATCCGTGAGGGAAGTTCCCAAAGCTACAGAACCTGTAAGGGAAGTCATAACTTTCCCTGATGAGGAGACTCCTGAAGACCATGATATAACAGAAGTTCAAGAACCTCCTCAAATGACCTTCTCCCATAAAAGAAAGTCTGCTTGGGCAAGAGAGATTATTCAATATGGAGAGAAGTATGGTGTTCTAGAAGGAACCTTGAGACATGTGAAAAGACCAAATCCATTCTCCAGTTACATGGATTTGATGTGTAATACACTAGATGAAGAGCCTACATGCTTTGAAGAAGCCATTAAAAAGAAGGAATGGGCAGATGCCATGATAGAGGAATACCAATCCATAATAAAGAATGATGTATGGGAAATAGTTCCTAGACCAAAAATTAAGGATGTGGTATCATCAAAATAGCTCTTCAAAATAAAACATGTTGTTGATGGAAGTATTGAGAAATATAAAGAAAGATTTGTCGCTCGTGAATTTTTCCTAGAAGGAAGGCATTGACTATGAAGAGACATTCACTCCTATATCCAGATACACTTTGATCAGGACCATCATAGCTCTTGTAGCTAAGATGAAGTGGAAGTTGCACCAGATGGATGTGAAGACAGCTTTCCTAAATGGTGTCATTGAAGAGGAAGTGTATATAGAGCAACCTCAAGGATTTGAGGTAGACGACAGGAAGTCTCATGTCTTCGGATTGAATAAATCCTCATACGGATTGAAGCAAGCTCCTAGATATTGGGATGGATGTATAGATAGTTTCTTGACGAGCTTAGGATTTACCAAGAGTAAAGAAGACTCAAATCTCTACTTCAAAATTATGGATAATGAGTGAGTAATATTACTGCTATATGTGGATGACTTATTCTTAAATAGAGAAGAAAAGATCATCGTTGAATGTAAAAAGAAGACTTGGCTTTGAATTTGAAATGAAAGACCTTGGCCTAATACATTATTTCTTAGGTCTTGAGGTATGGCAGAGTCCAGAAAGGATATTCCTTAACCAAGGGAAGTACACAGTCGAAATCCTGAAGAGATTCAACATACTGGAATGCAAACCCATGAATACGCCCATGAAAGTGAAGCTGAAGATGTTGGTCAATACTTCGTCAGATTTGATTGATGCCACACTGTACAGACAGATTATTGGATCACTGATGTACCTGAAAAACACCAGACCAAACATTTGTTTTGCAGTGAACACCTTGAGTCAGTTTCTGGTAGAGCCCAGACGTGTTCACCTAGTGGCTGCAAAACATGTGATGAGGTACCTTAAAGGTACAATGGATTATGGCTCAGCTATGATGGAGATCATGACTTCACATTGAGTGGATATACTGATGCAGATTGGGCAGAAAGCATTATTGACAGAAAAAGCACTTCCGGATGTTGTTTCAGTTTGGGATTAGCCATGATCTCGTGGTAGAGTAGGAAGCAATCCAGTATTTCTCTCAGCACAGTGGAAGCAGAGTACATTGCCCCATGTTCTTCTAGCTATGAAGCTATATGTTTTTGAAAGTTGTTGACTAGCCTATTTGACTTGGAGATGAGAGAAACCATGATTCTATGTGACAACCAGAGTTGCATAAAGATGACAGAGAATCCTGTATTCCATGACAGGTGGAAGCACATAGAGATCCATTATCATTTCATCTGCAACATGGTACAGAGAGGAGCCTTGAAGCTCCAGTACATTAGCATGGATGAACAGGTTGTTGATGTGTTGACCAAACCTCTATCTCGTGTAAAGTTTGAACACTTTCAAGATAAGCTTGGTATAGTCTGAAAGGACCCTCCCTGAAAGGGGGAGTATATATATTTATTCCTTACTTCTGACCTCACTATTAGAAGTAAAGAAAGATGAGTCATTTCTTCTGACCTCGCTGTTAGACGTAAAGCATGACATTGTGTGTTCCTTGCTTCTGACCTCGTTGTTAGACGTAAAGCAAGATGAGTCATTGCTTTTGACCTCACTGTTACACATAAAGAAAGATGATGTGGGTATTCCTTGCTTCTGACCTCGCTGTTAGACATACAGTAAGATGAGTCATTGCTTCTGACCTCGCTATTAGACATAAAGCAAGACGTTGTGGGTATTCCTTGCTTCTGACCTCATTGTTAGACGTAAAGCAAGATGATTCATTGCTTCTGACCTCGTTGTTAGATGTAAAGAAAGATGAGTCATTTCTTCTGACCTCGCTATTAGACGTAAAGCAAGATGTTGTGGGTATTTCTTGCTTCTAAACTCACTGTTAGACGTAAAGCAAGATGAGTCATTGCTTCTAACCTCGTTGTTAGTCGTAAAGAAAGACACTGTGGGTATTCCTTTCTTTTGACCTCGTTGTTAGATTTAAATCAAGATGAGTCATTTCTTTTGACCTCGTCGTTAGACATAAAGCAAGACGTTGTGGGTATTCCTTTCTTTTGACCTCGTTGTTAGATGTAAAGAAAGATGAGTCATTGCTTCTGACCTCGCTGTTAGACGTAAAGCAAGATGATTCCTCACTTCTAAGCTCTTTGTTAGACGTAAAGTGAGATGATGTGTGATTCCTTGCTTCTGATCCAGTTGTTAGACGTAAATCAAGATGATTCCTCGCTTCTGACCTCGTTTTTAGATGTAAAGAGAGATGTTGATGTGTTCCTTGCTTCTAACCTAGTTGTTAGATGTAAAGCAAGATGATTCCTTACTTCCTACCCAGTTGTTAGATGTAAAGCAAGATGATTCCTCGCTTCTAACCTCGTTGTTAGATGTAAAGAGAGATGTTGATGTGTTCCTTTCTTTTGACTCAATTGTTAGACGTAAAGTAAGATGATATATATATACCTTGCTTCTGACCTAGTTGTTAGACGTAAAGTAACATGTGACTGACACTGAGTTACCAGCTTAATAGCTGTGACATTGAGCCAGTGTAGTACTGTGATGTTCCAGCCTAGTGCTGTGATGAGGTATCATTTTTTTTTACTGATACATATTTGATGCAGATGATGATAGAATTCTTTCGAGAATGATAATGCTGTCGATGAAGAAAACTTCTGATGACTCCTAAATATGCTAGCCAATGTTTCAAGATGATATTAACGATACTGTCCTCCTGATGCCACTGATGATGCAGACCTCTCTCGCCTGATGTTGTTGAAGAATACCCTTCTTGTTAAGGGGGAGTATTGAAATAATTTAACTGCGAAGAGTATTCTTATTATTATTGTTATTTTATTCATATGATTAATACCCATTGTGGATTAATCATGTCGGTAATTGTATTAGGACCAAATCCCCTTTTGCGGATTGGTCAACAGACAATTGTAATAGGCAGAATAAGAAGTCGGCCCCAACAGTTATTATTGAGACCCATAATTAAATTAAAGGTGGGTTTACCCACCCAGAGTGAGAGGTCGGCCCTGCCAGTGAAGGCCCTTCACACATGCCAGTCTTGTATATATAGAGAGGCTAGTGCCTCACTTTATCACACAACTCACTTGCTCATTTTTCAAAGAGGCAAGCTACAACTTACCAATTGGAGAGAGGGAGAAGAGTGGCACATATTTTGGAGAGGACTATCTGTATTGGTTCGAGTTATCTCTTGAACATTGTATTAGCAATTTATGATAAGGACGTTTTTGTTGGGTTTTCTTCCCCTAGAGGGTTTCCCAGGATAAATGTTGTGTCTCTTGTGAATGTGTATTTCTCAGTGATCTTGTTCTTATGTTTCTCTTATCTATTGAAATGCAAAGAACTATAATAATGGCATAAACATTAACATTGTGATCCTTCTTCGACAGGCTTTTGAAGTCCCAAAATAGGTCAACATGACCAAGATTATCCCCAAAACTTGGTCAAGGGACAATAGGCCCCCAACACTCACCTATGACTTGTCTCGAATCACTCTGGTCTGAGAAATTCTGCCTCGAATGCTTCAAGCTTGGCCTAATCTACTTCGACTTACTGCTTTGCTAAGACTTCTTCCTTAGTGAAATCTTGGATCACTGTGTCATTCACTGGCCCTTCTAGGCATTGTTCTACTGTGATGACAACATGTTTTAGCTCTGCTCCTTGGCTCTCGATCTCAGAAAAAAACAGGCATGCTTTATCTTGCATAGGTTGGATTTGTTGAGTGACTTCCATCACTTTTCTTTGAAACATATGAATATGCTAATGAGTTGTGCATTGTTCGTGAGATATCTTCATTCTATCCACTGCTGACAGGGCCTTTAGCTGGGCCTGTAGTATATCTGCATGTTGTTTTTCTTCCTGGAGTTGCGACTCCAGTGCTTGTAGTTCTGGATTCTCTGTAAGGTTTTCATATGTCTGGGCACTCTGGTTACTTAGCTACTTGCACTCCAAGGAAAGAGAGTTTAATCTGTTCACTATGTTGTGGGCAGTTTATTCCCTTTGGTCTTGTACATCTTGAGGGGTCTCGAGCATAGTACGGAGCTCTAGATCTGCGATGCGTTGTTGGAGCTCTTGGATTACTTCCTCGAGTTGTGTCACCTACTTTGTAACTCATTCTTCATCCTTTACTTCGATGACTGTCACAGAGCGAAGTGCTCTGTTGACTAGTTCTTTTACTTCCAGTTGTTTTGCGCACAACTGTACCATTTCTTTATGCATCTGGGATTTTTCTTCATCAAACTGTGCTTTCATAGCAAGATTCTCTTGTTCAACATTACTACTATGTTCTAGCAGATCTCCCTGTGCTTGTGCTAAAGCCTAGGTGGCTTGCGATGTTTCCTCCTGTGCTCGTCGAAGGCGAGATTTGACTGAATCAAAAATTCGGTGGAGTTGATTTGGCTCATATCCTATTTCTGGAGTTCCTGCTATCAGAGGTGTAGTGGAGACTACTCAGTTAGACTGTAGTGCCTGTTTCACTCCTTGGAGCTCGTCCTTAATCCAACTAAACACCTCCTCCTACTTAGCTTCTTGCTTCTCTGCTATCTCCAATGAAGTGTCATTCAAGGATACTATAATGAAGTTGAAGTCATTAGGAGTGAGGACAGTCTTGAACTTGGTCTTGGTTGCTTTCATTTTCTTCCTGGACGAAGGTTTTGGTGGGGAAACCTTCCTTTTCTTTGAAGTTTCCTCCTCCTCACCTTTCTTCTGCTAGACTTCTATGCCATTTATCTCTTCACCATCACCTCCCTGCTAAGGTGAGATGGATGCATTTTTTACTGAGGTATTGTCTAAATCCTAAGGTTTTTCAGGTTTCTTCATCTTTCTGGGTCTAGGTGTGTCATGCGTTGCTTCTGGACTGTCAACGTTGGACATGTCCACAGGATCTACTGTAATGAGGAGGTCCACCGACCATTCCTTGGTGATTTATTCTAAGTCATCCTCCGTCATCTTGTAATATGATTTCATCTATTGTTGATGCTCATCAGCACACCCTATGATATAGATGAAATGGTAGTCCATGCTCATCAATGGCCTGAACCTGTGGAATGTGTTTGGGGTTATGCAGGGTGTAGCCTGAATTGCGATCTTCAGTTGGATGTAGTAAGTGTGGAAGATGTCATTGGATTTCCACTGCTTGTTCATGTCACTGGAGTACCACAGTGTGCTGAAATTCATGGCCAGTGGTTCAAATGGCTCGATGTCTGGGAAGGTTTCACCTTCTGGCATCTCCCATGTGATGAAAGCGATGAGGATGAGAAGTCAACTGAAGTGGAACTCATACCCTTGGTCCTGCACTTCTCTGCAGTCCATTTCTAATTGGTTCACCAAGTATTTGGCCCAATTCATATGTAGGCCCTCCGCTCACTTCCCTATGAAGTCTAATACAAATTCATTTACTTGGGTGGGTCGGTTCTTACGAACTAGCTTGCCTATGATTAGCTGGAAGGAAAGATGCACTGCGCCACTTTGGATAGAGGCTACCTTGTAGCCTTGCGTGTCCTTCTTGACATCTCCATACGTATATTTGATCCGTTGGGAGAGAGCACAATCTACAGTCTTCCCAGGGTAGAAATCCTGTGGGTCAGGGCCTTGCATGCTTAGCATTGTGATCCAATTGATCAATATCGGATCCACTGTGATGCGTCAGTTCAACCACAAATATTCGCCATGGTAGCAGGATATCAACAACTTGATGCATGTGTTCACTTCCTAGTGTCGTCTGATGTGTATAATATTCATGACATTCATTAAGGTAGACTGTGTGAGGTTTTGGGTCCATGACTGAGCGATAACCTTTGATTTCTTTCCTTTTGTTCGCATCAGATACTTATGAGGAGTGAGCATACTGTAAACCTTCATGTCGCTAAGGTTGAAGTCACTAAATATCAATGTTGTGAGATTATCCTGGTCGGCATGGACTGTACACACCCCCTTTGGAAGGTACGCAGTGATCAAAGTATACTCAAATTCACAAGGTACACTGTCACGATTGATGACGCCGCTCAGAGGTGGTAGATAGGTGGGTAAAATGCTTGGAATTAGTTTGGCATTCACAAGATCATCTCCGTGCTTCATTCGTTTCTCATCGACCGGTCGAGATGGTCTGACTCGAGTAGTGGATGAGGATTCTTGCATGGTTCTTGTAGATGAAGCTTGCACACCTGTAGATAACCCTCACCCCAACATGACTCTCTCAGTCATTAAGTCGATCAAGACTTCTTCAACAAATTTTTTTGCTGCACTGAGCTCGTCGGGCATACGCGCTCGGGATTAAAATTCTCGAGGTCACGATGATTTTAGACACTGCACTAGAATAAGCAACAAAAGCATGGTGATCATTGTATACAATTGCTAGTATGTGGGCTTCAAATTCTCAATTGGCAAAAGTTTTCTTCGTGCATGGTGTGACGAGATAAATAGGCAACTCGACAATGATTTAATTGCAATGGGTATGAGCCTCATTAACTCTTGTTCTATCTATTGTGGCATGGTCCAATGGTCTGGTGGTGAACCATAAATGCTTTCCAACCTATTTGGAGCAGCAATCAAACAAATATATTGGTCCTAATGGCTATATTACTTCGCCCCGACAAAGTGCCAGGTGTCATTGTTTTGATATCCCGACGAAGCACTTGTTCTGCAAATTTTATGTCTGCGAAGTTCCCTCTGGAATCTTCTAGCACTTTTCAATCTTATCCCTCTTCTTACTCATATTTCTAGCCTTCTTTCCAGTGAGCTCCGTCTCAGTAGTCCTTTTTCTGTTCTAATTCTTATTTTCTTTGCACATAGTCACTGCGCGCTACTGATGTTTTTCCCTAGGACTCAGGGGTAATTCTTCTTTTTCTAGGATAGGTGCTTCAGTCTTATGTGAGTCCTCTGACGTTCTTAAAGCTCTGACATATGGGTTTCTAGTGTCAAATAGCTTCGATATGTTCTCGTGTTCTTCAATCAACTCTGTGATCCTTCTAGTTATGGATTCTTTTAGCTCTTGTTTCTTTTGTTCTAAGACTTCTTCTTCTTCCTTCTTTCTGGCCTAGTCTCTTTCAACCCAAGGTTTTCCTAATAACATGTTAAATGAGGCATTGTCCTCAATAAATTTAATAATCTCAAAATCTTCTTCTGTCAAAGTTCCATTAGCACACATAGGTATATGAGCAAGCTTCCCACATAGGTTTACCAGTTTTCCTCTGAATAACCCTATTCCTCCCAGTGATGGAATCATAGCAGGCTTCCCTAAAAGTTCCCAAGTTCTCTTTGTCATAATATTCACTTGTTTTTCCTTATATAGAACACAGTCAATGTCAAAGTCTCCTATTCTTGTTCCAATGCATGTTTTATCTTTGAAGATATTTGATAAGTTGATATGTCAATGATCATTCAGGTTTTCTTTCCTCTGTAGTAGTAATTTCTCTTATTCTTTCTGGGATTCTTCCATAGTTTTTGGATTTGTCTTAGGGTCTTCTTGGTTCAGATTCATTCCTTCAAGCTTATCAATCATCTTAGGGAAATCCAACACTTCATGGTCCATATCTTTGCAGCAAAGGAAACTAGGTCTTCCACCAGGGCATTCCTTAGCCAGATGTCCCAGTTTTCTGCAACTGCAATAGAGGGTCAATCCTCTCTTTCTTCTAAATGATCCCCAGATTCTCTTGTACTATGCGCTACGATCATAGGAGTTGACCTGCAACATATTCTTTGTAGGATCCTGCATCCATTTGTTAGTCCAAACATTCTTTCTATGCATAGGTATAAAACATCTTTCATTATTCTTATCAGATCTATTCATATCAAATCTTCTTTCATCTATCAGTGCCCTAGTTTTCAAGATAGGACAAAATATATCAAGCATAGCTAGATCCATACTCTAGAAACAAAAATTTTCACTAATCTTACCTCTTCAGATCACAAAGCTACTAGATCTAAAAATTTTAACTATTCTTACCTTTATTGGAGCACAAAGCTTACAGATCTTACCTCTTTTCTTCAGGTCTGACCTCTTTTCTTGGCACAAAGATTCATAGGTCTAGTAAAATGTTGTGCACTAGGGAAATAGATCTACACACGGAGCTTTCACAGTTTCTAGATCGAATCTTTGCACAAATATTTTCTTTCTTAGTTTTCAGCAATCATAGTTTTAGGTCTTGTCAATAGAACCATTTGTTGGCACAAGGGTAGACCCAGGGTTCAACGCTAAGACATCGCACCAAAAAAACCCTAACTATCAGCCCTTTCGGCAACACCTGTGAAGCAGATGAAGTCTCACCCGAAGCAGCTATGAGGGGGTTGCAGGACAAAGATGTCTACAACCAAGGGAATATCAAGTGGATCTAACACAAGAACTATACATCATTCATCTACCACTTATCAATGCATGTCTACTTTTCAAAACTACAGATATGATATACCACAACAATACAATAACATTATATCAAATATAAAGTATAGAGCTTCAATCACACACACAACACAAAATATACATGGTTCACCCTCTCTCTAGGGCTACGTCCACAAAACTATGTTTATGATATATTAAGGTAAAGCATACAGTTCTTGTCTGCACTCTCATCCATCAGACCTTCTTCTTCTTCTCTCGATCTCTCCCCTTCCTGCGCACCCAACTGTAGGATTGATCTCCGCACCTAACTAGAAATCTTAAAATACCAGAAGGCTCTCACACTTAGCACTTCTCTTTCTCACAACAATAATATCTCACAATAGTAACAACAAAGATACTAGCATGAACCCCCTTGCCTCATATAGGTTCTTATTTATACATTACAATGGCTCACCGACATCCCTTTCCCATTACATTATCCCCAAAATCCCAAAAGGGACCCAAAAGTGGGCCGAGATCCCGTGATCTCTGCTTCATCTTGTACTCCTTCTTCGATAGGTTGTCGAAGTCCCAAAATAGGTCAAAATGACCAATATTATCCCCAAAACTTGGTCAAGGTCCAATAGGGCCGAAGAACAATAAATTCTCCCATATTTTACACAGGTGTCAGCAGTTGGGAGAATCAAAGCCATCTCTAAGCCCTATTTTTCAGGCTTCCATTTTTTCCTGTTTTAGTCATGATCTTGCGACCGCTGTTTCAGAGACCTGGTTATGAATTTAGAAAAAAAAAAAAGGAGTTTTTTGTTCAAGACAGACTCATCTACAATAACCTCTTTTAGTTTTCACACAACTATCATATTCTGGGAGATAATAATGTCTGATTTGACCCCTTTTTTTAATAGTTTGGCTCGTCTTTCATGGCAGACAGTTCAAGATTTTTAGGGATTGGTTTCTATTTTTGGCCGAGATCGTTGAATTAGATCTCCTGATCCTAGGAGATAATATTTATATATATTTTTATAATTAAAATGTACAATGGTTCATTAGTTGGGGACCATGATTTAAATTTTTTAAAACAACTCATAGAACCTCCATGGATGAGATTTCCAGTGATACAATGTGACCATTTTAGGATTCTTGTGACAAATTTCATTGGTGAATTTTATATGACTCTGTAAACTTGTTATTTCTATTATCACCATTACCTCTTATGTTTATGAATTGTTCTAGGAAGGTTAAGAGAAGAATTTGTTTTAATTTTCACTATGTCTTTGGCTTGGAATGTTTTTTGTGTTTTCCACTAAATGTTGAATTCATAATTCTTGATTTCTCTATTTTTTATTGGACTCCTAGACCTATTTCATCTCCTCCATGCATTAAATTTTGAGGATCCAGTGAATTTTTCTACCTTGCCTTGCAATAATAGCTTGTTATGACCTGGTGTCGAGTTGTGACTCCATTTCCCAATGGTTCCTCCCTCCCTGTTCCAGCCAACCAAATTTAAAAAACCAAACCCTGTACTTTCTAACTAGCCTAAAATTCTCAGCAAACAAAGCTAGATCAGACAGAGAGAGCCCTCTCTAAGTCTTGGAGGGCCAGATCCAGGACTCCAAGTGGTTTGATGTTACCTTGGTGATTGCCTCCACAACCTTGGGAAAATTATCGCGTGTTAACACATTCATAGTCTAACTACCTGCAGATGGTAAAAATGTGATCAATCACAACGCATAACACATGTATTATTGTGGTTCACCCCTCCTAGGATACGTCCACAAATATCTAGCTCTTAGCCTCTTTTATTATCATTCTGCAATATATGGCACTGTGCGCACTACAACTTTGTTCATACAATCACAAAACAGACTACACGACCTTTGTGAGGCTAACTAGATCGCACCAGGCTCTTCAGCCTATGATATAACCCTCAGGGTATAGATACCTTTTTCCCCTACAACTTAACATCTTACAAAAATGGTATTCACTCTTACAATAGTTTCCTTGACTAAACATACCAAAACTTAGAAACCATGACAACTACCAAAAACACCAACCCCCGACCTAGACCTCCTTGGTACTTATTTATATTAGTTTTTATCTCATCGGCTAGTACAATCTCCTACAAAAATCTTAACCCTAATGTGGTTAAGTTTTCCTGCATGCACGCTTGCATTCTTTCCTTGCACGTGATTCTTTTCCTCTTTTTTCGGCGTCACTTTTCCTTTATTTTCGGTGCCCTCCCCTTTTTTTTGATGCATCTTTTATTCCTTCAAAACTTCTTTGATTTTTCTCAAAATTGGTCTATGCCAACACCTTGTTCAATCTTTCTCCAGTACATATTGAGAGTGCCCCTTACTCAACATCACAAGTTTCAATATGTTCCATTGTGATGGAGTTCATTCTACAAATCAGATCAATACTTGAATGTCTCCATTGGAAATATTCCTACACCTAAGATGCCCATTTCTTCCAAGTAAGATAGGGTAGGTAGATCATGTATGTATATATGTTTTCTCTTCAGTTCACATTTTTGACAATAAGTAGTATTTATATTGAAATTTGAAGATAACTCCATGAAAGAACAAGAATTATAGGAATATATTTTTAAGATGACTCCATAGCCCAATGTAGATGGAAATTGGTCTTGATATTATGGTGTTCTCAGCAACCCATAGGGGTTTACTGTCCCACAGTTGGAGCCATTTGTTGACCAAAATTTGTTCATCTATATTTTCCCTCTCTTGAATTCATTAAAAAAATGATATCAAAAGAACATTGTTTTTTGAAAGATTGTAAGTCCATGATGTAGCCCTCAGTCTCATCTTTGCCACACATTTTTTGGATCAGAAATTCGAGTTTGTATGCTCAATATATCTAGGTTTAAAGTTTAAGAGGAAAAGGGCTCACTTTTTCCATGTGGAATAAATTTTTTTTTTCTTCGAAACACATATAAAATTTTTGGGCCCAAGACCCTATTTTCTTCTTACACACCACTCCCTACCTCCCTCACTTGACACTCAACACATATATTATTTTGTGATTTCATCGACTTGGCAGACTCATCTCTTCACTTCCCTCATCTTCCCATCTTCGCAAACCTGCCATACTCCACCCCACTCATACTTCCTTATCCCCATTTCACTCAACACTTATATTGTTTCATTATCTATTTCTTAGACTCACAGACTCACATCCTCACCCCCGCCTACCCGCTAACCCACTTACCGACTCCATAACTCCATACTTAGTTGAATTTCAAGTTTATTTCAAACTTGTGGACTGACATTTTTGTCAGACTCGCAGACTCACATCCCACACTCACCTCACTCCCATAGCCTACAAACTACCCCCTAATTTTCATCACCTACAAATCTCCCCTTCCCCTCACTTACCCTTCCATCCACTCTCCCATACTCAACCATTATGAAAAAGTCTTTGCCAATTAAACCATGGGCCAACAAGAGCAGGACACATGTCACCAAAGAAATTATTACACATGGCAGTGTGTGAATGGTGCCACATGGAATATTACTATTTGGAAGCCAAATACTATGACACATGGCAACTCAACATTTGAGACACATGGAAGCGTACAATTTGAGATGTATGGAAAAATCTTACTGGGTACACGTAGCATATTATTAGCCTACTAGGTGATGACATGTGGAAAATTGTGAATGGACAACTCATATGATGACTGGGCATGGTTGGAATATAATTTTGGTCAAAATTGTTATCATTTAATTAATTTTCTAAGGGCAGGTCGAACCCCTTAAGCTCCATAGTCTTCTTCTTATGTTTCTTACTAAGTGTATAATACACTTGATCCATATTATTTTTGGCATGAAATGAGAGCGGAGATATAATAAAGAAATGTAAAAATATATCTCAGATATCCAATAATATAACATAAATGTATCAGAGATGCAACCATAAACACAAAGATACATTAATACACAATTTTATATTAATGAGCAAAAATGTACAAAGACTGTAAAAATATAGAGTGAAAGACTCTCTAGAATGGTGGCAACTTATCTCTGAGAAGTGATGTCTCTGCTAATCAAATTTGCAAGAAGATGATTTTACAATGAGGATCCAAAGGCCTTTTTATCATAAAGAAAATTCAAAACCCTAATCTTGGAAGATGAAAAGCCAATAGTTTTGTGGACCCCATTTTGGGTAGTTTGGTGTATCAACTTCCCGGGGTTGTAACTTTGGCATACGATCTATGTTTGGGGTGCATGATAGCCTGTCGAAAAGGTATCGTTGAGGAGATTCATTTTGGGGGCTCAAGAAGAGCCTATGACTATAATTAAGGAGCTCGCTCCTGAAAAACCTTCATTTAGGCCCTCAAAATGGACTGGGAAGTTTAGGAACCGAAAAACTGCTAAAATAGTAAGTTTCTAGAAAACTGTTTTGAGCCAGTTGGAATAGGTGGGTGGCCATGGATATCCACCTGGATCAATACTCCCTCCTTAGGAAGAAATGGTCTCCATTGCATTGAGTTCTTGGGGGAGAGGGGAAAGTGATTGTTGAATCTGAATCTTGGTGAGTTGCTTGCCTTGTTGGAGATGTTGCGCTGCTTGGTTTTTGGAAGGTTGTCATGAACCTGTTGTTGACAGGGTTGAATCTGTTAAACTAGTTGGGCTACATGGGATGAATTTGTGCAGAAGGAATATTTGCGCTTTGTTGCAATATTTTAGACCTGCTTCTGTTGGATAGAAGGTTCTTGGGTCGAGGCTGTAGTGGTTGTAGTATCCTTTTGTTCACCTTTTGAACAGATTGTGAAGAAGCTGAATTTTGTAGTATGAGATACTACCTTACGAAATTTTTTAGGTGGGACAATAGTTGTAACTACCTTTGGTATCCTATAGAGATGACCCCCCAGAGTAACAATGAAACTATAGGGTCAAGACTTATAGATAGCATAGCGCTTCCACATATATGGTTGGTCCAAGAGAACATCACAAACATCTAGCGGGGAAACATCACATAATACTTCATCCTTGAAGGGCTAGATGCCATATGACAATTGGCACTGCTGGTTGACACGAAGAGATCATCCCTGGTGAAGCCACCCGATGTTGTATGGCTGCGAGTGTCATTTTTTTGACAATCCCAATTGTTTAACGACCTCTGCTAAGATGAGGTTCTTCTAGCTTCCGCTATCAACAATAAAATGCAACGAGGTCCCCTTCACCCACATCAATGAATGAAAAAGGTGCTCCCCTTCTTCAGGATCTGTTGGTTCTTCTGGTTGAATTGTTGTGGTCACGACAATAGAAGTGGGGTCTGCGTCGATGATATGTCTTCTATTAGTATTTTCTGAATCAGATTTTGAATCAGGGTTCGGCTCCTTGTCCTTGATCTCATCCACTAATGACTATTTTGAGCGAAATTCATCGGTGTTGTGCCAGGGTCTTTTGTGGAAATCACACCATTTTTCAGTGTCCTTCTTCGTCTTTTTGTGACCCTTCGTTTCCTGTGGCTTGGACTAGTTTTCGAGAGACTGTTTGTTAGGGTTGTCTTTATCATACTTTGGTTTTTGCAGATTTGCAGACCTGAACTCTTGTTTGTTCTAGTTCTTAAATTTATTATCGATTTTAACATCATATTGATAAGCAACACCAAGTGATGAGATGTCCAGAAAATCCATTTCAATTTGGATTTATCTGTGTAGTGCCCCAGGATATTTCAGAATCAAATTTTTCTCGGATTCTTTGATACACAGCTTGGTGTGCAAGGTATGGAAGGTATTGGTGAACTCTAAAATGGCTTGTCCCTGTTATCCCAGATTTCATGGGATAACTAAGATATCATGTCTTAAGACCCACGGGTCCTAGACATGGAGTACTGAGAGAAAGATTGACCTAAGCATGGAGGTCCCATCCTTCTCTTCTTTCATCAGATTTGTCTTGTCAGCAGCAACAACATCCATCACCATCGACCTGGTCTTGTATCGGAGAAGGCTCTTGCTCCATGAGGTAATTGGTCTAGGTATCATGGTATGCGTCACTTTTGATCATTATAACCTTTAGATATATGCATATTTCTCCTTTTATTTCTAACAACTACTTTGATCTTACATTGACCCACTTGACCATTGTTGAGGGGATTGATAGGGTGTCCTAGCAAGCCTGCACCCATAGGTTTTGGTTTCCCACTAGGGGGATTTCTAAAGAGCCATCGTCTACTCCCATCATATCATCACTTTTTTCATCTTATCTCCCGCTCATCTATCCCATTCCGCTAGTCCAGGCATTAGGATGATCTGTTTGTAGGGTTGCACCTTATCTCATGGGAAGAAGGGGCTAATGGCCCAGAAGGTAAAAGCAGATGGTGAAAGATAAAATCCATAAAAATGAAGCCTAGAGATGCCTCACCTAGGGATCCCTCAGAAGGTAATAAAAATCCTCTCAGCAAGAAACAAGAGGGGCTCGAAGAAAATAAAAAAACAAGACCTAACTAAGAGGATAGGGGGTCTCATCATAATCCAACCTATTATGTTCATGGCTACCTAACAGCATGACATTGCCACTATATGGTTACCACTCCAGGGCCAAGGGAAAGGGGGTCTCATCACGATCCAGCCTTATAATCTCTGTGAAAGTGCTTGTGGGTAACACTGTCAACTCTGGTCACCATGCCAAGGTAGTGTCCTCTATTTAGTCCTTGAAAAATAAAGAGAAAATCAAATAAAGAAAAGAAAGAATAAAGGCAAGAAAGGGCTTGGAAAAAATTGCATCCATGACGGGTACAACTCGCCTTCTACAAAGGCACCCACAGGTAATATCATGCATCCATGTCTCTCACTCTACCCGTATGTCTAGAAATCCCTTATCCACATTACCTCATTGTACATGGCTTGGATGATACCCCTCAGAGACTTTCCTTTCCTTATGGATACTAGCCCAATAGGTTGTCTTGTCTTTTTCTTCAGCTTTGTATTGTAGGTCTTTGTAATATCTTTGAGCTATTGGATGATATATCAGGGTTTTAATGCATGTGTCTGACAATATTAATGATGAGACTTGATTAACATTGCTATGATCCCTATGAATAATGAGCCCATGGAGGGCGAAGTTTTTGATCTGCAGGACCATGCTCGACGGACAGGTGCCACATGGATCGGTACACATGGGGAGATGATTAGTTTGGACCTCCATGGGGCTGAAGAGCCCATCAGATGGTTGTTGGGACCCCATCAGGGGTAGATACAAGACAATGCTTGACCGAGGTCTTACACCGGAGAAGAAGAGGACGTTCCATCAGGGGCACTTTGGCTGAGCCAGACATAGGGGGATTGACCCACTTGCAGTGGAATGTTGGCCCAAGATGACTCAGGATGTCACCAGGAGGCTTGTGACATCATCATGAGCATATGGAAGATGGACAGGGTTGTTGGCACATGTGGCAACTTGGAAGAGCCCAAGGAGGGCTAACGTTTGGCTTCTGGATGCTGCACTAGCCCCCACAAAGCCTAAAGTCTCCCTCAGGAGGGCTTGGCATCTCATATTTTGCTCATTTAGGGTTTTAAAAGAACATTTAATGTAAAAACAATATGATTTTTGTTTAAAGACTTGTCGGCTAATTTTATGACCTAAAATTTAATTAAAGGTCATGATACAATATATATTCAGGAGTTTTATCCTCATTTTAACATAACACACAACTCACTCTCCTAGTGAAATCTGATTTTTGTGCCCTTGTTGGGCATTTGGTCTTTTAAGTGAGGCACACTTGTTGAAGGAAGTATTTTGTTGGCATGTTTTGGCATCTCTCTTGAAGGAAGGTTTACAACTAGGGTTTGCAATGTTATTTCTTCATGATATGTAAGTGTTTTTTCTGCAAAAATTCTTAATTGAATGGTTGTAGTCTTATATTCTAGCATTTATTATAAATTTTGTTGATTTTAAAACCCTAGGGGACAAACACACAAGTAGGTTGTTGTCTCATGTCCCCTAAAAGAGAAATTCTCAGCCATTGAAGAAGGAATGAAGAGCCTAGCCATTTCTACACTCTTTTTACTTATTCCCCTATGCTAGCCGTGCCTTTTAAGAGTTAAGAAGGAGGAGACATCACAAGCCTAGGATATCTACACCTAGGGTCATCCTGCTTCTAGGGTTTGGTGATAGGGCCTTGCCATTGCAACACCCTCCCTCACCTCACTCTCTTGTCTTGACTTATCTTTTATGCTAGCCGTTTTGCCAAGTTTAACATAAGGAAGGAGGAAAGAGCACAAGGCCTTGCTTAAGCAACACCAGAGTGAGCCTCTTTCCTCTAGGGTTTTGATTATAGGGCTCTGCCATTGAAGCACCTTAGAATCCTTCCCTCTCATCCTTAGACTTTTATCCCTTCAACTTTGCATCCTCTCTTTAATTGACTCCATTTACCCTTAGGCACTGATCTCAGCTCCCCAACGTTGAAGTGATAGTGGCCAAACAACTCTTAAAACCTTTGCCATTTGAAACCCTAACTAACTACTAACCCTAATTAGGTTGACGTCACTCTTGGTTATTCCATCTTGATGCAACATTTTTTGTTGATAAGCAATTACATGATGGTTAAGAGAATTTATTGAGTAAGGGATTGATTAAATACATTGTTGGCTACATCATCTCAATATTTATTGATGAATTGATATTATTCCATTGCTATATTAATTGACATTGATCTCATTGATATCTATTGTTTTAATTGCTTATATATTGATATCAAATAGTTATATGAAGTACTAACCCATTGAATTATAGTCTGCATATATTGTTTTGATATTTTCTTTTTTTGGGTAGGTGTTCTCATTCGGGGCTACACTTCATTATTGGTTGTTAGCCGAACTATCTGATCTTGGTGGTAACCTGTGAGGAGGGACTTTTACTCTGACCTTTATATCTTTGCCTCTTCAAAACCCCAGGTTACCGCGGATGTCTCCCCTGGGCCTAACCTCCCTAAATAGAAAGAACCTCCCCATTGAGGTGACACTGGGTGGGGTAGGTTCCTGTTACGCCAGTTTGGCCTCTATCTTCTATCCATTTGACCTAGCTACAAATTGTGTGATAACATTTTGGCTCCGTTGCCGGGGAACACTGAGTCAATTCTCCTCAAATGACAAACCTTTTCGGTAAGCCTTGCACCAGAGACCTTTTCTTACAATCTTACTTGGAAACTCCACTAGGGTGTTATTCCCCCTTTTCTTTGGTAGTTTCAAGTAAACTATCAGGCGACTCCACAAACTAGAAGGATATTCAACAATCCTCCTTTGTCTTTTAGAAGTAAGCCTCCCTTAAAATCTCCTGTTGTCAAATCACTTTTCAGGAAGAGCCTTCCTTTAAGAATCATATCTACCTCTCAGACCACTACAACGAACCTAGCCAACAATAAAAGACAATGGTCACCTACCCTTTTCAGGCCATTAGACATGTCAGCCATACTAGGATACCCTAGGTAAATGCCACCCAAGTATGATAAGTGGTTACCTAAATTCACCGGTACTTATGCCATCAGTGTCGAAGATCATATGAGAAACTTTTGGGCATTCTTTCAACTTCACCCCATCAGTGATGATGTTGAATATTTGTTCATGAAGTTGTTCTCCACTACTCTCTATGATGCCTCAAGGCATTGGTACCTCAACCTTCTTGACGGAAGCATCAAAACCATGGATAGACTTGAAGAGGCCTTTCTTAAAAGATGGATCATCAAATAAGACCCTAATATGCTTCTCACATGACTAAATAGCCTTGCTAAGTATGAAAATGAGTCCATTCAGGAGTTTCACACCAGATTCGAGACATTGCTACAAGGAATTCCCACAAGTCATCACCCGAAACATGACTACCTTGTCCATATTTACACCAGATATTTCAATGGCCAACTAGGGTATCTTCTTAGTGACAAAAAACCCCAATCCATTCAAGAAGCCCAAGAGCTTGCCACCAAGATAGAAGGGAACCTCCTTTCATCTAAAATTGAGCCTTTTGCTAGCCCAAGGGAGAGAATAGACACTAAGCAGAAAATAGTACACAATGTTGAGCCTACTTCAGATCTATGTACCAGTATCAACAAGCTACAAGCCTCCGTGGATGGCATCATAAAGAATCAAGAAGAAATGATGAGTCAGATTGTCAGACTTGAAAAATCCCAGATCCAAGCACCTAGGGCCCCATTCAAAGGACAATTCCAGAAAGGGAACCAATTTTACAAGCCAAAGAATGAGCACGGAGTTCAAAATACCTTGGACCCTACAAACATTGTTGATGAAAATCCTTGGTTCCTGGAGTGGAGTGAAGCATATTGGGAGCATGAATGTCCTTATAACGTTGGCCATCAATAAGTCAACAAAATGGATTACTTTATGGGTTTCTCTCAGATAAATATCACATATATAGAACATCAAGAAGCCATAAGGGAAGCAGCCAGAGAAGCAAGGATGGTTGTGATAAACAACCTGGATCAGGAATAATGAGAAAAGCTAAAGAAATAAGAAGTTCAAGTATACAGAAGGAAGAACTCGAAACAACTTGCTACTGATCAGGCAAAGCCCCTGCACTTGGAGATACTTCTTTCCAAGACTTCCAAGGTTGGTAAGGTTGACCTAAATTTTGACTTCGAAGGGGCATTATCAAAGATTCATGTGAATATTCCCCTCAGAGAAGCAATCAAGATCCCATCCATCAATGAACGAATTGACACTTTCTTTTTGGGATCAGATGAACCTATGGATCCCCTTATTATGTTGCAAGCTGATTATTTCAGGGTCTAATATGGTGAGAACCCTCCTTTCTTCATGAATTTGATGATGAACAACAAAAATGTCAACAATTGCATGCTAGATACAGGTGTTGGTGCCAACATGATGTCTCTTAAAGTCATGCAACAAGTGGGTTTGAAGGTCACTAGACCTTACAGGAATGTGTGTGGTTTTGAATCTAAAGAAATACCCACACACGGGGTGGTTGAAAATGTTGAAGTATGCCTAAAGAAGTATCCAGAAAAGACAATCCACATCGACATTGTGTTGGTTGATATCCCAGACGCATGGTGAATGTTATTATCTAGGAATTTTGGCTCAAAGATAGGCGGTTCCCTTGAGATGAAACTCACCTTTTTGTGATTACCTTTGAAAGATGGAACGGTGGGACTTCCAATTAATGTGCCAATAACTGGGGACCATGTGCAGGATATTGTTCATCCCATAAATAATGACAAAACGTAGAACAATATGATAAAAACTCTTCAGAAATATTCTCCAGAAGACATTCCCTTTGCAATGGAAGAAGACTTTGATCAGATCGAGTGGCCCAAGAAAGAAGAATACCAACAACTCCTAGATGAATTCAAGAACAAAGAAGTTTGGATGGTGAAGATATTAAAGAAAAATGAAGATGACGTACAAATCTGCCCATCCCAACAAGAAGTCTTTACAGCAGAAGCCGACCCACCTCCCTCAGTACAATACACTAGGGTTGTCCAGGGAACAACCAAATACAAAGTTAGAAAGTATAAGGAGGGAGATATGGTATGGATGTGGGATAATCAAAAAGGAGAGTCAACTAATGTAAAAAGAAACACACGGTCATGGATCAGACCCTTCAAAGTTGGAATGGAATCAGTTGATAACTCATACTACTTGTCCACTTTGGAAGGAAGAAGGCACCCATTACCTATCAGCGGGCACCTCCTTAAACCCCACCAAAGTGGGGGGACCTGACTTCACAGGTAAGTGAAGGTAAGTAGGCATTCTTCCTGTATTATACCATTTGCATTTCATGTTAGTTTGCTTCCACATTTGCACATTGATTGTTTTATTTCAGTTATATATATATGTCTATATATGTGGGGTGGCAATACCACCCCATATTTGTTACTGATGCCCCTATTGAGTTGAGCAGGTCTACAGGTTATGCAAGAGATGTTGAGGTTCTCATGCGCTCAACAATGAGCACATGTCCCTGAATTGGAGCTAGATGTTATCCCAGATTTCATGGGATAACTAGGAGATCATGTCTCGAGGCCCATAGGTCCTAGAAATGGAGTACTGAGAGATGGATTGAACTGAGCATGGACATGGAGGGCCCATCCTTCTATTCTTTCATCAGATTTTTCTTGTCAGCAGCAACATCATCCATCACCATCGGCTTGGTCTTGTATCGGAGAAGGCTCTTGCTCCATGAGGTAATTGGTCCAGGTATCATGGTATGTGTCACTTTTGATCATTATAACATTTAGATATATGCATCTTACTCCTTTTATTTCTAACAACTACTTTGATCTTACATTGACCCACTTGACCATTGTTGAGGGGATTGACAGGGTGTCCTAACAATCTTGTACCTATAGGTTTTAGTTTGTCATCGGGGGTATTTTTGAAGAGTCGTTGTCCGCTCCCATCATATCATCACATTTTTCATCTTATCTCCCACTCATCTGTCCAATTCCCCTAGTCTAGGCATTAGGATGATCTATTTGTAGGGTTGCACCTTATCTCATGGGAAGAAGGGGCTAAAGGCCTAGAAGGTAAAAACTGTTGGTAAAAGATAAAAGCCATAAAAATGAAACCTAGAGATGTCTCGCCCAGGGATCCCTGAGAAGGTAATAAAAATCCTCTCAGCAAGAAACAAGAGGGACCTGGAGAAAATATCAAAACAAGACCTAGCCAAGAGGATAGGGGGTCTCATCATAAGACAAACTATTATGTTCATGGGTACCTAACAGCATGACATTGCCACTATCTGGTTACCATGCCAGGGCAGTGACCTTTGGTTGAATGCCCAAGGGAAAGGGGGTCTCATCACGAGCCAACCTTATCATCTCTGTGAAAGTGCTTGTGGGTAACACTGTCATCTCTTGTCACCACACCAAGGCAGTGTCCTCTAGTTAGTCCTTGAAATAAGAAAGAAAAAAAAATAAAGAAAAGAAAGAATAAAGGCAAGAAAGGGCTTGGAAAAAATTGCATCCATGATGGGTACAACTCACCTTCTACAAAGGCACCCAGAGGTAATATCATGCATCCCTGTCTCTCACTCTATCCGTATGTTTGGAAATCCCTTATCCACATCACCTCGCTTTACATGGCTTGGATGATACCCCTTGGAGACTTTCCTTTCCTTATGGATACTAGCCCAATAGGGTGTCTTGTCTTTTTCTTCAGCCTTGTATTGTAGGTCTTTGTAATATCTTTAAGCTATTGGATCATATATCAGGGTTTTTATGCATGTGCCTGATAATATTAATGATGAGACATGATTAACATTGCTATGATCCCTGTGACTAATGAGCCCATGGAGGGAGAAGTTTTTGATGTGAAGGACCATGCTTGATGGACAAGTACCACGTGGAACAGTACACATGGGGAGATGATTAGTTCATACCTCCATGGGGTTGAAGAGCCCATCAAATGGTTTTTGGGACCCCATCAGGGGTAGAGACAGGATAGTGTTTGACCGATATCTTGCACTGGAGAATAAGAGGACGTTCCATCAGGGGCACTTTGGCTGAGCCAGACCTAGGTGGATTGACCCACTTGCAGTGGAACGTTGGCCCCAGATGACCCAGGACATCACTAGGAGACTTGTGACATCATCATGAGCGTATGGAAGATGGACAGGGTTGTTGGCATGTGTGGCATCTTGGAAGAGCCCAAGGAGGGCTAATGTCTAGCTTCTAGATGTTGCACTAGCCCCAAAAAGGCCTAACATCTCCCTCAAGAGGGCTTGATGTCTCATCTTTTTCTCATTTAGGGTTTTAAAAGAACATTTAATGTAAAAATAGTATGATTTTTGTTTAAAGCATTGTTGGATAATTTTATGACCTAAAATTTAATTAAAGGTCATGATACAGTATATATTGAAGAGTTTTATCATCATTTCAACATAACACACAAATCACTCTCCTAGTGAGATCTGATTTGTGCGCCCTTGTTGGGTATTTGGTCTTTTAAGTGAGGTGCACTTGTTGAAGGAAGGATTTTGTTGGCATATTTTGGCATTTCTCTTGAAGGAAGGTTTACAACTAGGGTTTGCAATGTTATTTCTTCATGATATGTAAGTTTTTTTTCTGCAAAACTTATTAATTGAATGGTTGTAGTCTTATATTCTTGCATTTATTATAAATTTTGCTGATTTTAAAACCCTAGGGGATAAACACACAAGTAGGTTGTTGTCTCATGTCCCCTAAAAGATAAATTCTCAACCATTGAAGAAGGAAGGAAGAGCCTAGTTATTGCTACACTCTTTTTACTTCTTTCCCTGTGCTAGCCGTGAACTTTAAGAGTTAAGAAGGAGGAGACATCCCAAGCCTAGGATATCTACACCTAGGGTTGTCCTGCTTATAGGGTTTGGTGATAGGGCCTTGCCATTGCAACACTCTCCCTCACCTCACTCTCTTGTCTTGTCTTATCTTTTATGCTAGTCATTTTGCCAAGTTTAACATAAGGAAGGAGGAAAGAGCATGAGGTCTTGCTTAAGCAACACCGGAGTGAGCCTCTTTCCCCTAGGGTTTTGATTCTAGGGCCCTACCATTGTAGCACCTTAGAACCCTTTCCTCTTTTCCTTAGCCTTTTATCCCTTCAACATTGTTTCCTCTCTTTAATTGACTCCATTTACCCTTAGGCACTGATCTCAACTCCCCAACGTTGAAGTGATAGTGGCCAAACAACTCTTAAAACCTTTACCATTTGAAACCCTAACTAACTACTAACCCTAATTAGGATGATGTCACTCTTGGTTATTCCATCTTGACGCAGCATTTTCTGTTGATAAGCAATTAGATGATGGTTAAGAGAATTTATTGAGTAAGGGATTGATTAAATACATTGTTGGCTACATCATCTCAATATTTATTGATGAATTGAAATTATTCCATTACTATATTAATTGACATTGATCTCATTGATATCTATTGTTTTAATTGCTTATATATTGGTATCAAATAGTTATATGAAGTACTAACCCATTGAATTATAGTCTGCATATATTGTTCTGCTATTGTCTTGTTCCGGGTAGGTGTTCTCATTTGGGGCTACACTTCATTATTGGTTGTTAGTTGGACTATTTGATCTTGGTGGTAACCTGTGAGGAGGGACTTTTTCTTTGACCTTTATATCTTTTCCTCTTAAAAACCCCATGTTACCAGGGACATCTCCCCTGGGCCTAACCTCCCTAAATAGAAAGAACCTCCCCATTGAGGTGACATTGGGTGGGCTAGGTTCCTTTTATGCTAGTTTGGCCTCTATCTTCTAGCCATTTGACCTAGCTACAAATTGTACAATAATAGGCCCCTCTCTTGCGACAGTGTGGTCCATCTCATGTATTGGTCCTCATAGTTATTGTTGTTCCTGAGTCTGTACTTAAGGCTTGAAATTACAGTGTCAAGGCATCTGAAAGTAAGTAAAAGATGGGTAAGAGAGTAACGTCAACCTTCGGTAAAGGAAACTAAGGAAGATTTCTACGCTGTCATTGTCTAGCTTCCAATTGTTCCTGAGTATTTATATCTTGTTCAATGGCTGCCCATGAACGTTCAAGTTCATCCCAGCTATTAGCAGTTTTAAGGATTATGTCAAAATGGTTTAAGGCAATATGCGTTTGGTTCGCTAGTCCGGGTTCGATATTAGGCTGTGTTGCTACAGGGACAGTCATGGTGGAACAGTAAGAGTATGAAAGGATTTAAAGATAGATTAAATGTTGTCTCGATTTGGTCGAAATAAAGAGAATTTTACGTTTTAGGAACAAAATAGAAATGCAAATTTGAAGGCTCTTTCCCGTAATTGTATTATATCTTAATAATACAATTACGCATATAACGCAAGGTGTGAGATGAGAGAAATACATTTAGCTGCATATAACGCAAGGTTCCTGTTAAAGAGAAAAATCACATATAAACAGAAGAAGAAATTAGTAAGGAAATAACTGACATAGCAAAGAATAATATAGAATTCTGAAAGTGCATATTGGTCTTACACCCGCTGATAGCTGGTGCAGAGGAAACACAATAAACAACTTGCAGAAAACCGAAATCCTTTCGTTATAGTAGTGGTCGTACTAAAGCATAACGAAGAACATCAATTATGCATAATGTAATGAAATGAAACATGAAATACAAAGAAACAAACTTGTAACATAGTTTGGACGGAATCGAGAATCTCCAGATTTACTTGTATTAACTTCTCGAATGCAAAAACTCTATTACAATTCAATACAAAAAGGTCCAACCCCCTTTATTTCTTTCTATGATATATTTATACAATTTTACAAATCAGTTATAATATCAACGGTTTCACAAATTTGGTTACAATCGAAAAGAGTGCAATAGCTCCCTTTCCCTTACTCTATTTTCAATTGGTGCCAGGTGCTCGTCTTCGCACGGATTCGGAGTAGGTGATACATTTTTCTACAAACTGAGATACGAGCTGTGAAGGTTCTGCTTGACAGCTGGCCTCGACGAAGTAACATTCTCGGGCTAACTGCTGCATCTTGTCCCCCATTTGTGCATCGATGATGTCGAGGGCACTTAATTGTGCATTGGGTTGGATTAAGTGCTTGTCAACTTGAGCCATGTCCACCCTATCCATCTGAGATATATCGTCCGTATCTCTCTCATCCTTCTCTTTCAGATCGAGTGAGATTTGTTCTACATCCATTTGCATTAATGTTTCTGCATCACCTCCACTGTCCATACCCATCAACTCGCCATCTATAGCATTGAAGGCTTCTTCTAATGAATTAGTTACTTTTTGGGCTTGTTCCTTGCTTAGGGTAATGTTATGCTCCCAATCCTTCAACAGAATGTTACCTCTAGTTTGTTCTGAGATGGTGAGTCTGGGAGAACCTGCTGAAACTCTGTTGTTCGTAGTTATCACCGCCTCCTGAAAGGCGACCTGAGCTGCTTCTGCATTCCTTTCTTTGATAGTCAGGTTCTCGGAAACCCGATGCATCAACAGGCAATCCTCTCGAATCACTCCCACTTTGTCTAGCAAACTTTGTTGTGCAGAAGAGATCTTGCTCCGAATCTCGATCGCCCGGGATTTAAATCCCTCGACATCGATAACCCTGCTTTCAGTGACCTCTACCTGAACCTATAGCTCCACGATCATAGCCCTCTGTTGACCCGCCTGTATCCGACCATCTCGGATCACTAGATGCGCTTGCTCCATCTTGGCTTTGAGTACTTCTATTTCGTTTTTGTCGGCCACTCTAGCCTGTTCTATCTCCATACTGGCCTGACCTTTAGCATTCTCTATGGCTGTAGCCAATCTAGCCTCGAGGGTCCTGATTAGGCAATTTTTCCTTTTTAGTTGGTTATTCATCTTCCCAACCGAAAATTGATTGGCCGAAGCATATGCCCCCAGTGTTCCCGCGATTTCAATGGCGAGTTGGTCACTTTTCTTATTTTTGCCATCTATCATGATTTTGTATTTTTTCGCAGTGGACTCTCCTTCTTCATAAAACTCTCTTTTCACTACCGCCTTTCCCTTTTTATAAAAAAAAAACTCATTTGGAGGGAGTTCCTCTTCTCTTATAGGCCTCAATTCTTCATCAAATAGCCATCCCTCACTGACATTTCCCTGTGCCGAATGCAAGGGTGTGACCGAGGTGATGGGCTCTCCTATTTGTTTTGCTGATTCTTTTGGAGTGTCGACAGGGTTCTGCTCTTTTGGCCTACCTGGAGTTTCTCTTTCAGTCTTCGGTATCTGTTTCCTCGGTGGGTCTGGAGTTTTTTCTTCAGCCTCCGAATTCTGTTTGCTTGGCAGGTTAGGAGTCTTCTCTTTTGCTTCGGGATTGCTCATTTTCTCCCCTTCCTGCTGTTGTCCAAGGTTAGACATCACATCTGTAGAATCTTTAGCATCCTTCTGTTTTGTCTCGGCAACGGCCGAACCTCCCAACACAGCGGGGAGACATCTTAGTCTATGTTCCTGGAATTTTAATACAGATGTTGTGTCTTTAGGTGCTAACAATTGGATCAAGGCTAGCACTTCTTCATAAGATCTCTCCCCTCGGAAAATGTCGTCCGAGGGAGAATTTTCATGTTCGAATCTCTTGAGCCCACAATGAGCCAAATGATTTCTCACAACCTTCTGTGGATCATGTTTCTTAATCTCGATGGAGACCAACCTTAGGTCCTCCAAGGCAGCAGCCTCGGCTTTGGCATGCCCGAAATCTAATAAAGAATATGAATTCATTCGAATGGGAAAAGAAGGCCATACCTTCTTTGAGTAACCCTTGAGTTCTTTGCTCACTCCTCCAATTACCGTTTGCCATGCAACCTCTCGACAAGCTAGTTTATCGGAGATGAACAAGGACAGCGCATGAGGGGGAACAGAAGCCCCGAAAACTCTGATATACGAAAACTCCACCTCCACATACCAATCCGCGATGCCACTCAGACTTGCAATGCTGTCCAAGACGCGAGGTGGTGGGTGCCCAAAGATGGTGATATGCAGGGGTAGCATCACCCAATTAAAAATCCCATATGTGAACTTTCCTGCTTTATTCTCCCATAATTTGTCATGATACTCATGCACGGGTTTTTCTTGGGCTAGATTCCAAGCCCAACTTATTAAGGGGAATGGTGTCATGGAACATACCGCATCCATGATATATGATGACATGAAAAACGAGGACAGTTTCCCACTTGCCTTTTGCTCCTGATACGCTGTGACCCTGTTGGCCAAACTGTCTGAGAGCATCTTTGCCCAATTAAATGAGCAACCTTCTACGACCCGAAACATGAGAGGCACCCATCCGATGTAGAAATGCGATGTGTCATCTCGCCCAAACAGCCGGCATGTCATCATGGCCACATATTTATACTGTGGCTCCAAAGAAGAGATAGAATAAACGCCTTGGTCACTTGCTCTGAATTTCGCTGTGCGTGAAACCCAATCTTTGATCAAACCAGACATGGTTTTGTCATACTGGGTGCACTCTTTCTCTTTGAATTCCTCCAGGAAATCAACACCATATGTATATTCAGACGTAGAAGGTAGCTTGTACATGGTTTGTAGATGATCAGGCCTAAAAGTCCCAACAATAACTCGCTGGTTGTTCATGATCGTCCTGGTAGGTAAGTCTACGTGGTCCAACACCCACTGGATCATGTCATAATACGGAAGCAACCGTGGCCTGGTTTCTATTCTGTGCATCCCGGATTAGATGATTATCTTGTACTTGGTGTGTAGATCATCTCTTTCGATGTCGTCAGAGTCATCTGAGTAATCTACTAATTCTGCTTGCAGAACATTTGACACAAACGACCAATCGGGGATTGATTCAACACTTCGGGGTGAAGTATCAGAGACATTGTCTGAGCCCTGTCCCGTGACTTCGACATTTGCCTTTGCTATTTTTCGCGGAGCCATGGCTGTAGTTTGTGTTTTCACTCTCCTCTGATAGAACTGCGTATACATGTAGAAAATAGTTAACTTGGAAACAATGAGCTCTGCATGCTATGAAAAATGCAGAATGAAACGTAGCTCTTGCATATATTTGAAAAAACGGTACCTTTCAGAACAAGCCTGTCAATTCGAAATTAGAAATAACTTATGTCGTAAAAAATCCGATCTTACTCATAGATTTTACTTATCTTCCCATTAATGTCATAAATTTTGGTGGTTTGACAGTCAGTTAGAGTATGGAGAGCAAATAGTTACCTTGGGAAATGGGCAAGCTTCGATGCACGGGACATATCTTGCTTTATTTTAAAATATTCAAACTTAGCAACGTTAATAACTTTCTCTCTTTTCGCTGCATCATGGATTTCCTTTCAACATTTTGAGTCTTCAACTCATGAGACTGCAAGGACCGATTTTGGCTTAATTAACAGTAATCACGATTTGGAGCATCATTAATTTCCTAATCACTTTATTCGCCATATCGTGACTCGGAACTTCGAAAACAAGTTTTTGGGAGATTAGTATGCCGATTCGCGAAAACGCGAGATGGCGACAATTAAGGCTCAATTTAGGGGAATAAAATCTTAGATTAGGTGACTAATTAATCTTTCTATAATTACATTGCGACTTTGTGAGTCAGGATTTTACACGCTGTAACTTTCGAAAAGATAGTGTCGAGTGACGAGACACCGAGAACAGATTTAACCATGGTTAGATTTTTACTTTTAATCCTTGACCAGGGTTATCACAAAGTACCTCATCTTCTCGGCTCTTGGGCCTGTAAAAAAGAAAATTTGGGTTTGACGAACGTCGAGGTGTGAAACCCCGACGACGTATAATCACTGAGTTAAAAGAATTTACCCTAGTTTATGTCTTAAGTGAAAATTTAAAATGAGTTCATTGTTTCGTGACTTGGGACATGTGAATTCAAAGATTAAAGTATCTGACTTGTGAGATCCCGAAATAAAACAAAAAGATCGAACGTTCTTACAAAAGTGGACTTGTTTTGAGGGGAGAAAAAGCATCGCTGCTTATTCGACAAGGTTGCAGAGTTTTTTTTTTTAAGTTCCAGGGGGGAGAAAATCAAAGGCCATCTTTAGATTTCAAGTATCAAAGACTGAAAATTGTGAAGGGTAAAAATAAAACAAGGGCAGCTCCAACAGTTACCAACAGGGTAATATTGTTCCTTTATTGCATCCACAAAAAATCCCAAGTGGGATTGGTCCCATATATTCCAGATTCTTCTGTGGAACTTTTATCCCAGTAATTTTCCCACTAATGTTTTACATGGGGGAGAGCCTTAAGGAGTGTGAAGGTGATATTTTCCCTGTCGGAGAAATTATAAATAGAGAAATCACCTTCTAGCAAATTTAACCATTTTTCTAGGGCATTCACATCTATTTGTCCTTCAAATATGGGAATATCGAAATTAACTTGTACCTTGAAAGGACAGGTGCCTCCAAAGTGGTCACTTGATGAAGACGCGTCTATTGTTATCATCAAGACTTGAAGGATGTGGGAAAAATTCTCCATCATTTCATCCCTCTGTCACGTGAGAGATTGCTCAAGCAACAAATTAATAGAATCGTCTGCTTTGTCATTTTTCTTTTCTTCCACCATGAAGGGTTTATTGGGCATGTGAGAGCGATTTTCCTCAAGAGAGACAAATTCGAGACCCAACTTTCTATACTCGGACCTCATCGGGGACATGCATTGAAAAATGATCAAGAGTAGCCTGCTTTGATACCACTGATCTGGATTATTTTTGTCACGAAATGAGAGAGGAGATATAATAAATAAATGTACAGAGATATCTTGAATATCCAATAATATAACATAAATGTATTATATATGAAACCATAAACACAGCGACACAGTAATACATAATTTTCTATTAATGAGCAAAAATGTACAAAGACTGTAAAAATACAGAGTGAAAGACTCATTAGAATGGTGGCAGCTTATCTCTGAGAAGAGATGTATCCGCTACTAGCATTCGTAAGAAGATGATTTTACAATGAGGCTCTAAAGGCCTTTTTATCATAAATAAAATTCAAAACCCTAACCCCGGAAGATGAAAATCCAATAGTTTTGTGGACCCCATTTTGGGTAGTTTGGTGTATCAACATCCCAGGGACGTAACTTTGGCATACGATCTTCGTTTGGGGTGAACGATAGCTCGTTGGAAAGGTATCATCGAGGAGATTCATTTTGGGGGCTCAATCAGATCCTTTGGGCATATTTGAGGAGATCTGTCCTGAAAATCCTTCATTTAGGCCCTCAAAATGGCCTCAAAAGTTTAGGATCCGAACAACTGCTAAAAATAGTAAGTTTCCAGAAAATTGTTTTGAGCCAGTTGGAATAGGTGGGTGGCAATAGACATCCACATTGATCAATACTTAGTATTATATAACATGATAATTTTTAATATCCCAATACGTGGGATAATATTTATAAATAAAAAGTCGAAATTTCCAAGAGAGAGAAATGAATTTGAAATCAAGCGTTGAGATTGACCCAAGACACTAGATCGACGGTCGCTGAGTCACAATATTAAAGAGGTCGTAACTTGAGCTCTGAGAGATGGAATCACGCAAAATTTATTTTTTTGTAAATATATTTCAACGTAGAAGATGATGATACAGTTTGAAGGCCTGAAGATGACCACATTTTCTCCAAAAAATGAAATATTAGTCAACTTCATTTTTTAATGGGTCTGCATGACAACTCAACTTCATGAGCTCATATCTTCATATCCGAGAGACGGATTTGGTAAAAATTTATATCGTTGGAAATATAAGACAATGAAGATCACATGTGACGTTATTTTCATGACCAAAAATTTGATTATCACTTCCAGAAAATTAAAACAAAGTACCCTTCTTTAAAACGAAAATTATTTTTTTTGTTTTAAATAAAAGTTTGTTTAAAAACTTTTATTAAAAAGAAAAAGAAACCATTTTGAATATTTGTATATTAATGATGTAAGTTAATTAATGAATACTTAATGAGGCTTTAATTAAATATAATACTTCAATAAAAGAATTGTATGGGAAATTCAAGAAGGGAAAACCCCTAACTACTCAAGTAGTTATAAAATCTCATTTTAAAGAGAAGAAGTGCTTCATCAAAGGTTCCATAATCAAAATTATCAAAGGGGCGGGGAAGAAGAACACATGAAGATGAAGGTTAATCCATGAATAAAGAGACAAGATTCTGATTAAGGAAAAGAGATCTCCATCTTCTCGCCTCTTTATCTTCTTCTATACCATTTCTCATAGCTTTATGCTCGAATCTCTCAATTGGGCATAATGTTGAGTTTTGAGTGTTCTTCTTATATTCTTCAAAAAGATTTATTTATATGATCATGGAAAATTTATATCCATACACATGATTGTCGGAGATTTTTTAATGAAGAACATCTTTCATGAATAAACTCCACAAAGAATTGCTTCGGGTTTGATTCTAATTGTATCTTGTAACTTTGAGTCTTAATTATGAGGTATTTGAGATTGACCTATCAAATTCTCTTCTTGGTATTGATATCAATACTCGTTTAAAATTATTTGATATGATCAAGTTATTCTCTCATATTTCTTGTGAAGAAGATATGGATGTATTTGTATGTAATTAAGAAGATTGTGTATGTGATGTTGGTCACAAAGAAGTTCTGATGTTGAAGCCCTCTTTCAATCTTTTCTTATTGTAAAGAGATTTCTTGTTGCATATAAATATTATATTAAGGTATTGAATAACTATATCATTTCATAAATTGAAGAAATAAAGACCTAAGGTTTGCTTCCTAAGCATTATCTTAATCCAAGATATCCAAGTTATATATTTTAGCCAAAGAGGAGTGTTATCGCACAGTTTGTAGCTAGATCAAGAAAGGCTAGAGGATAAAGGCCAAGCTGGCATAATAGGAACCTTCCCCACCCAATGTCACCTCAATGGGGAGGTTCTTTCTATTTAGGGAGGTTATCCCAAGGGATACGTCCCTAGAAACCTGGGGTTTTGAAGAGGCTGAAATATAAGAATCAAGGCAAAGTTTCCTCCTCATAGGTTACCACCCGAGGTCAGATAATCCGACTAATCATTCGATAAATGAAGTGTATGCCCAACTGAAAACACTTTCTCAGAACAAGACAAGAGAAATACAATGTATATATATGTAGTCTATAAATCAAAGGGTTAGTACTTCATGTGATTATCCAACAATTCATATGTAATCAATGAGACAATATATATCAATGACTTCAACGTTTTTTCAATATAGCAATGTAAGAATATCAATTCACCAATAAATATTGAGATGATGCAGCAAACAACATATCCAATCAACCATTTACTCAATAGATGCCCTTAATCATCATCTAATTACTTATTATCAACATTTGTTGCGTCAAGATGAGATAACCAACTATGACATCAGCCTAATTAGGGTTATTTTGTTAGTTAGGGTTTCAAGAATTAAAGTTTTGAGAGTTTGTTTTGGACACTATGACCTCAATGTTGTGTGCCTAAGATCAGTTCCTAAGGGTATATGGAGTCAATAAAGGAGAGGATGCAAAATTGAAGAGGTAACAGGCTAAAGATGAGAGGGAAGGGTTCTAGAGTGCTGCAATGGTAGGGATCGAGAATCAAAACCCTAGGGGAAAGAGGCTCACTCTGGTGTTGCTTAAGCAAGGCCTTGTGCTCTTTCCTCCTTCTTTAGGTCAAACTTGGAAAATGGATAGCATAAGAAGAGGGTTAAAACAAGATGATTTAATGAGGGAGAGTGTTGTAAAGACAAGGCTCTATCACTAAAACCCTAGAATATGGACAGCCCTAGGTGTAGATAACCTAGGCCTAGGATGTCACCCTCTTTTTAACCTTTAAAATAAAAAACTAGCTTAAGGGAAGAAGTTGGATGAGTGTAGCAAAGGCTAGGCTCTATCTTCCTCCTTCAATGGCTGAATATTTCTCTCTAAGGGGACATATGACAAGGACCTACTTGTGTGCTTGTCACCTAGGGTTTTAAAATCAAAAAATTTATAAGTTAATGCAAGAATACTAACCTACAACTATTCAGGAAAAAAAATTACATATCATGAAGAAAAGCATGTGCAAACCCTAGTTGTAAACCTTCCTTAAGAGAAATGCCAAAATATACCAAGAAAAGCCTCCCATCAACAAGTGTGCCTCACTTTTAAAGACCAAATACCCAATAAGGGTGCAAAAAATCATACCTCACAAGTGTGAGTTGTTCTGTTATGTTCAAATGAGGGAAAAACATCCTCAATTTATAGCATCTCATGACCTTTAATTTAAAATTAGGTCACTAAAAATAACCCACAAGGCTAATAACCAAAATCATACTATTTTTACTTTAACTGCCAAGTAAAATACATAAATGAGCAAAAGGTGGGATGTCAAGCGCCTCTAAGGGAGACGTTAGGCCCTTTTGGGGCTAATCCAGCATCCATAAGTCAGACGTTAGCCCTTTTAGGGCTCCTCCAAGCTGCCACACATGCCATTCATCCCATCAAACTGCCACATGCTCAAGGTGACGTCCAAGTCTCCTAGGTGACGTTCTTTCCATCAAAAGGAAAATGTTCCATCTGAAGTGGGTCAACCCCCCTGGGCTGGGCTCAGCCAAAGTGTCCTGGGTGGAACGTCCTTCTTATTCTCATGTGAAAAGGCTCATCCAATAACTGTCCTGTCTCTGCCCCTGATGGGGTCCCAACATCCATCTGATGGGCTCTTCAGCCCCATGGAGGTCCAAATTAATCATCTCCCCATGTGTACTGGTCCAACTAGTACCTGTCCATTAGGCATGGTCCTGCACATCAAAAAATTTACCCTCCATGGGCTCATTAGTCACAGGGATCATAGAAATTTCAATCACATTTCATCATTAATTTTATCAAATACATGCATAAAACCTCTGATATATCATCCAATAGCTCAAAGACATTACAATGACCTACTATACAAAGTCGAAGAAAAATACAAAATGCCCTATTGGGATAGCATCCATAGGAGAAGGAAAGTTTCTAGATGATATCATCCAAGCCATGTAACACGAGGTGAAGTGGTCAAGGGATGTCTAGACATATCGGTAGAGTGAAAGATAGGGGTGATATTACCTGTGGGTGCCTTTGTAGAAGGTGAGTTGTACCCGTCATGGATGCAATTCTTTCCAAGCCCTTTATTGCCTTTATTATTTCTTTTCTTTATTGATTTTTCTTATTTACTTCAAGGTCTAACTAGAGGACACTATCTTGGCATGGTGACCAGAGTTGACAGTGTTACCCACAAGCACTTTCACAGAGATGATAAGACTACCTCGTGATGAGACCCCCTTTCCCTTGGTCATGCAACCAAAGCTCACTGCCCTGGCGTGGTAATTGGATAATGGAAATGTCATACTGATAGGTACCTATGAACATAATGGGTTGTCTCGTGATGAGACCCCCCATCCTCTTGGCTAGGTCTTGTTTTATTATTTTTCTTCGGGTCCCTCTTATTTCTTGCTGAGAGGATTTTTATTTCCTTCTCGGGGTTCCCTGGGTGAGGCATCTCTAGGTTTCATTTTTTATGGCTTTTATCTTTTACCAATTTTTTTTACCTTATGGGCCTTTAGCCCCTTCTTCCCACGAGATAAGGTGTAACCCCACAAACAAATCATCTTAATGTTCAGACTAGGGGAATGGGGTAGATGAGTGGGTGATAAGATGTAAGAGTGATGATATGATGGGAGTGGACGATGACCCTTCAAAATCCCCCAGTGGCAAACCAAAACCTATGGGTACAAGCTTGCTAGGGTACCCTGTCAATCCCCCCAACCATGGTCAAGCGGGTTAATGTAAGATGCAAGTAGTCGTTAGAAATAAAATGAATTTGATGCATATATCTAAAGGTTGTAATGATCAAATATGACACATACCATGATACCTAGACCAATTACCTCATGGAGCAAGAGTCTTCTCCGATACAAGTCCAAGCCGAAGGTGATGGATGCTACAGTTGTTGACAGGAGAAGAAAGATGGGCCCTCCAGGGCCATGCTCAGGTCAATCCTACTCTTGGTACTCCATGTCTAGGACCTTTGGACCTCGAAACATGATCTCCTAGTTATCCCTAGAAAATGAGGATAACATATGGCTCCAACTCAGGGACATGTTCTCACCGTAGAGTGCATGAGAACCTCAACATCTCTGGCATAACCTGCAGACTTGCTCATACTCAAAAATGAAATCAACAACAAGGGTGGGGTGGTATTGCCACCCCGAATATATAATATATGTATATGGCTAAAATAAAACAATCAATATGCAAGTGAGGAAGAAAACTAACATGAAATGCAAATGGTATAATACACGGAAAAATGCCTACCTACCTATACTTACCTGTGGAATCAGGTCCCACCACCTTGGTGGGGTTTGAGGAGGTTCCCGCTGATGGGTAATGGGCGCCTTATTCCTTCCAAAGTGGACAAATAGTACGAGTTATCAACTGATTCCATTCCAACTTTCAAGGGTCTGAGCCATGATTGGTGCTTCCTTTTACATTAGTTGGCTCTCCTTTCTGAGTATCCCACATCCATACCAAATCTCCCTCCTTGTATTTTCTGATTTTGTGTTTGGTCATTCCCTGAACAACCCTGGTGTATTGTACTAAGGGAGGCGGGTGGCCTTCTGCTGTAAAGACTTCTTGTTGGGATAGGAAGATCTGCACGTCATCTTCATCCTTTTTCCTTTTTAATAACTTCACCATTCCAACTTCTTTGTTCTAAAATTCATCTAGGAGTTGATGGTATTCTTCTTTCTTGGGCCATTCGATCTGATCAAAGTCCTCTTTTGTTGCAAAGGGCATGTCTTCCGGAGAGTATTCTTGAAGAGTTTGTATCACATCATTCTGTGCTTTATCATCATTTATGGGAGGAAAAATGTCATGTACATGATTCTCAGTTATTGGTACATTGAGTAAACATCCCGTCATTCCGTCTTTTAAATGTAATCGTAAGAAGGTGAGGTCCATCTCAAGGAACCCGCCTTTCATTGCACCAAACTTCCTAGATAACAACATTCCCCACACATCCAGGACATCAACCACTATAATATCTATGTGGAATATCTTCTCGGGGTATTCCTTTAAGTGTACTTCAACATTTTCAACCACCCCATGTGTGGGTATTACTTTAGATTCGAAACTACACACATTCCTATAAGGCCTAGTGACCTTCAAACCCATTTGCTACATGAGTTTAAGAGACATCATGTTGGCACCAACACCTGTATCTAGC
>ML789050.1:93337-108901 GCA_009831015.1 Picea engelmannii | reverse complement strand
TACCTGGGATTTCAACTCGACTTGGCGCACCCAAGTCACCTGGCACATGGGGCCATGCGGCACGACAATGTTTCCAACTCGACGATTCAACCAAACTGAGAGTGCTTCACCTAAACTATGCCTCTTCACTCAAGGTCTACCCATATCTACACCTTGAGCTACTTGTCGAGTCAAATCACTTCACTGAACTCTTGTAACCAAGGCACACACCCAATCATGCCCTTTGCAACACTCACACACCTATACAGTTATATAGTTCTATACTTAGTCAATTATGTAACCAAAGAACATGTGAACATACATACAAGAGAAGGGGCACAAAGATAATGTTGGGCAACACCATAGGTGCCTAACACCTGTACACTTGGTATACAAGATGTTTACAACAAATACAATACAAGAAAAGAGCACTGAAATTGTTTACGTAAGTTACAATGCCTTGGCCAAGTCGACCAACTTTCCTACACCACCGCACACCTATGTTCTCCTTTCCATACCACAACCTTAGCTCATGTCACTGTCTTTCGCAATACTTCTCACCATCACGCACACTACTTAACTTCAAGACCATCATGTCAGTCAAACTCACCTCAAGATAACTCACCCCAACTCTAACCACAGAGTCTCCTCAAGGCAACACAAGTCATCCTATGTGGAGCAACTTGGCTCCTTGGGGGAGTTCACCCCTCTCTTACTGAATCTGCCTCAAATGACTTGTTTTTGTTCTACCCGAGTTGTGTCTTGGCTCATCCCAACTCTTTCATATATATGTGCCTTCTATGTCTCACGAATCGTCGCACTGTCTAGCATGTAAGTCGGGACGACTCACCAACACATCGCATAGGTCTGCCTAAGTCAAGATATGTCCACCAACTCTCCTTTCAATTGGGTCAGTGCATCCCAATCCATCCTATTTACACAATTTGGCCTCATCCTATGCCTTAAGAAACCCCATCATCCACAATGCTTTGTCTACACATCATGCCCAAGGAAGGCGTGTTCCCAAGAATAATTCCCAACAAGTGCATATGTGATCATGATCCGTGGAAACTTGTACCTGAAGAAAACTCATCAACCCTTCCCAACCTCCAAGTGTAGAGTTCCCAACTTGCCCAATCCATATGTGTCTCGAATCACCTCCTCAAGTCACTTAGCCAAGTTTGCACCCTCATGGTGTGTCCAATGTAGCCAATATGTGGCACAACTTGTCCAACCACAAGTGTGCTTCTCTGTCCAGTTCGCTAGGGAACCCCAACATCCACACCTTTCCTTCCCCTCAAGAAATTCATATCGATTGAGCAGAGGTGTTGCATGATGTTAATCCCTAGACAAAGCTCCATGATATGTATAAAACTCCTTATTATGCCCTAGATAGTGAATTATTACATTTCTAGTAGGCCAGCTAGAACCCTTCTTTGCACCCTTGTCTCCTATATATATATATATATATATATATATATATATCAAGGAGATCTAGTATTAGGATCATCTTATCTCATCTCATATTGTGTTTTGAAGTTCATATCTTGTATATGAGGTTTCACCCTCGAAGTGGACTGAATTTTATTGATTTCTTATCATTTTCAAGGCTTGGGTCATCCTCTTCACCAAGGGTTTTACATCCTCCCCAACCAAAATTTGTTTCCATCCTGGAAACACCCACAAAATATATCATCTCTGAGTCTCTTTCCTGAACTCATGCCCCCATTCGCAACTTTGTCTGCTAGAAACCCCAAGTTTTGTGCGAATTGGAAACCCCAAATTTTCACCAAAGTGGAAACCTCAAGTTTCCTGGGAGATGGAAACCCCAAATTTCCAAACTCTATGCAATCATCCACAACGATGCACAACCATCTACATTGCTCTTCACCTAAATTTGTATGCAACCAATCTACCTGCTACCTTGGAAGGAAGTCTCATCCCCAACTCTATCTACAATTCCCAAACTACCATTTCCTCTACTACTACGACAATCACACTATGTCCTACTGCTACTACTATTGTCTCCACCATTGTCGTCGTCTCAACTAATGCAACTTCAAACAAAACACCAAAAATACCTAAGTTTTGAACTCCCATGAACTACTACTGCATCTTAACTTCAACCATCTTCAGCATGTTTCCGCACACAGAATTATCCCATGCCTTGTACTGATTGGGTAGTTAATCCAATTGTCATGCCCAAATCATGAGAATGTACTTCCTCATGTCCAAACATAGTTTGTTTTGTCTGCATATTCGTCACTTTTTCCAACTCAAAGACTAAGGCAAGTGTCCAGTTTTTCCTCGCTGCTACCAATGTCCAATCTATGTTAAGGAGATCATCCGCAATGCCCAAGTCCTGCACATCAAACCTATTGGCACATACATACTTCGACCTCTTTGTCATGCTCTTGTGAACTAACTCTCTGAGTGTTGAACTGCCATGTTCGGTCCTTGAGAATGCACAACATGCACAAATTTGTCCACTTCCTTTCATAATTGGATCCATCTGCACAACAACCTTGGACCAAGGAAAGGTCACCCCTTACCTTGTTGCATTGTGAAGTCACTCCCAGCCAAAATCATCTACGAAAAATTGACTCCACTGCTCACCTCATGGTAGTTAACCAATATGCTACCATCACACATGGTCTGTGACACATCTAAGTCTATGAAGATTCAAGGAAATCACCATGTGTATGTTCTCCACACATCCAACCAACTTCGCCATTGCAACTCAACCTACTATCATGTCTTCAATCCTGGATCCCTTGGTTGAATTCTCTTATCTTCTTCATCTGTGTCTTCCTTTAGATATGGAATGTCCCATCCACTCCAAGTATTGCACGTATAGACTGCCTTTTCCCCATTACTTCAATCCACCAAGCCATGTTGTTGCATCCCCCTCTCAATTTCTTGAAATAATCAAGCTTCACACTCAACCATGTTTCCCAAGACAAAATAAATGTCCATGCCCAAGTGATCTTTTCATGTTGCAATCCACTTTGTCTATGCAATCCTCCAAACCAAGGAAAGTCTTCAACTGACCTCCTTCCATCAAGTCACATTTGTGCAACTCAACATCTGCAATGAGCGTGGCCAATTCACCCACACCCATCAAATGCCTCAACAAACTATCCTAAGCATTCTAAGTCAAATGAGCCACTCCAAAGAACGTCCATGCCTTCTTTCCAAAAATAGGTATGTCCAATCCAATACTCTTGTTGACTTCAACCAATGATCCTCCAATCTTTAAGTCCTCCCACAATCATCTGCAAGTTTTCAAGGAGCATTATGCCCCATCTAATGTCCCATACCAAATATGGAAGAGCACCACCCAAGTCACTTGTTCTACTACATTCTACCCATTCAAATCGATTGTAAACATTTCTCGATCAACTTCTTTAATATCTTCATCCATAGTTGGAACACAATTGTCTTGCCCCTGGAAGAGTTTCATACTCTGGGCCATTTTCGTGATTCTCATGTTATCACAAGAATCAATGACTCCATCCAAGGCACTCACAGACCAAGGTGCCTCATCCATCCTCTCGACCTTAGCATGTTTTAGGCCTCACTAACTACTTCATTGCAACAATCCCTCCAATAAACCCTATCAAAGAGTTAGGCAACTTCTCAAGCCATCTCCATGGTCGCACCCAAATTTTCCTCAGTCCAGCACCAGACTCATCCAAATAGGTCACCCCAAGCTCTCCTTTACATATTCACCCATGTCAAGGAATCCCAAAATGCTCTATGACTCCTTTGAAATCTACACCACTTGGGCCACTCCCAATTCTATTAATTTTAAGCATGGAAACAGGTTGCACTTGAACCACCAAGTCACATGAATTCCCTTCAAAGAAATCACCGCAACACTTAGGAATGCAAAGAACTGAAAAAAATCATACCTTGCACAAGAACACCCTTGGCTGCACCCATGGTTCAAGTTTATTTCCTCAGGCCTACTACTCACCCAAGCCAAAAAATGTTCACACAAACTCACCTCAGTCGCCTTCCACAACTATACAAGATTGTTATAGTTCCTTTATTGTGACTCAAGTCTGAGCCCGTCCATCCACTTCAAAAATAACCTAAGTCACAAACTCTCCTTGCATTCATCCCATTCACCTCCCATCGTTCTGGGCAAATCCATCCTTGGTTTCCTACTACACCATGGTGCCATGACCATGTTTTCATGATATTTCAAGCCTCTTTGTTGCTAACCAACCCATCCAACTCTGTGAAGAGTCACCTCGTCTAAAGGTTGAATTTGATTTAAATTTCTCCTCACAACCCATATTGACTTGACTATCATTCTTGGTGATACTTGGTACAAAGATGTCATGATGGAGTGCACCTGGACTTACTACCTTCAAGTATATGACCAAAACTTTGTGATGTTGCTCTAGGTCATGTTAATTCTATAGATGTTCAACTACACCCAAGTTCCTCAACTCGTCACACGACTAACTACCCTACCTAAGACCGTCCACTCCCTCTACAACACAAAATTTCCCTAGCTCCACAACCAACTATTGCTAAAATTGTTTACAAATATTCTTAGTCTACTTTATCCAAAGCATGCCAAGGCCTTGGAGTTTCACATGTCCCAACTCATTGTGTTACTTTATGGCCATCTATCACTTGGAAACCCTTTGCATGATCCATTTTCATGTTCTAATTTTTTTCTTGTCCAATGGAACGCCCAACCTACCGGGGAGTCAATCCAACAACCCCAACTTTTCATGAACTTAGCTATGATATTCTATGATACCAACTATCATACACCCACATTTTTCCTGGAATTTCAACTCAACTTGGTGCACCCAAGTCGCTTGAAACCTGGGGTCGTGCAGCACCATGATGTTTCCAACTCAGTGAGTCAACCAAATTGAGAGTACTTGTCTTGGACTACACCTCTTCACTCAAGGTATACCCATAAATGTGCCTTGAGCTACTTGGTGAGCCAAGTCACCTCACTTGACTTTTCAACCAATGAGCATGCCCAACCATTCCTTTTGCAACAATCACACTCTTATAAAATTATATAGTTCTATACTTAGTCGATTATGCAACCAAAGAACATGCATACAATAGAAGAGGCACAAAGTTAATGTTGGGTGGAACCAGAGGTGCCTAACACTCGTACACTTATTATACAATATTTTTACAACATATACAATACAGGAAGAGAGCACTTAGCTTGTTTACTTAAGTTACAATGCCTTGGCCAAGTCGACCAACTTACCTACACAACTACACACCTATGTTGTCCTTGTTTTTCCGCAACTGAGCTCATCTCACCATCACATACACTACCCAAATCCAAGATCATCATGTCGGCCAAACTCACCTTAAGAGAAATTGTCCTAACTCTAACCATAAAGTATCCTAAAGGGAGAACAATTCATCCTAAGTGGAGTGACTTGGCTCCTCGAGGGAGCTCACCCCTCTCTGCCCAAATCTGCGTTAGATAAGTTATTATTGTTCTTCTTGAGTTGTGTCTTAGCATGTCCCAAATATACCATATATGTGTGCCTTCTCTACCTCAGGAACTTTAACACCTTCTGGCATGTAAGTCAGGCCAACTCACCAACTCATCACATGGTTCCACCTAAGTCATGACATGTCCACCAAGTCGGTCGTCGATTAGGTCCTCTCACCCCAACTCATCCTCTCACACAAGTTGGTGTCTCCCTATGCCTTAAGCAACCTCATCTTCTGCAATGATTTGTGTTGGATTATTGAGAGGGGGGGTGAATCAGTAATAGAGCAATTTAACCATTTTTCACCATAAAATGAAAGTGTTATATCAATGTAGCATTATCATCCAATAGTTGTAGAGTAAATAAGCAATGAACAACTGAGAAATCAAACACATATACAATACACCAGTGTTTTACATGGAAACCCAAAGCGGGAGAAAACCACATAATGTTTTTTCTTATATGTCTTTAAGAATTACATTCAGTGGAAGCACCAACTTCCTTTTTTTTCCAACTGGAACTGGAAGGAGGTTCCAACCCCCTAGTTTCTCAGGCTACAACCTGAGGGAAGCTCCAACTCCCCAATTCTCTGGCTACAACTAGAAGGAGGCTACAACCCCCTATGTTATCTGGATACAACCGAAAGGTGGCTACAACCACCTGTCCTTGCCCCATCCAACCGCCCTAATGTATAAGTATAATGATGAAACCACTGTCACACTATCACTGTGAGATATATTGTTGTAAACATGTACCAATCAACCTGCACCAAACAACCTGTACTAATAACCTAAACCATGCATCAACCATGCATCATCCTGTACCTCAACTTGTAATCAACTTGTACCATAAACAAGTGCATCAACCATGCACCGACCTATACCAAACAACCTATAATAAACCTGTACCATAAACAAGTGCATCAAACATGCACCAACCTTAGAAAGCATCATCAAAAGAATTTATCCTCCCTTGAATTTCGACCTTCTTTACTTCACCTTCCCTATGAAATTCAGCTTAGATATCCTTTGGTTACCCTAGTCACTTGTAGATATTCAGTATGTTCAAGTGTGATTAAAATGAGAGAGCTTTACCTCTTATTTATACTTTCAGGTAGCTTCCTCAAGGGGTTACCTTTTAACCATCTTAACCCACTTTCCTTATTTTAGGGTTAACCCACTTCTAACCACTTGTCAAGGTAGTAATTTATGCATTAACTTTATTATTTAAATAATTTATTTTGTATTCACTTTGACTTATAGTACACTCATCTCTTCACTTCACTATTTACCTTCTAAAATCTCTTAAACCACTTTGACTATGACCTTTTGGGGCTTCTAAATGACTCATGAGGGTTCTCCAACCTCACATGACCATAACTCTCTAACCGTGAGGATTTATGTGATGTTCCACATACCATCGAAAATGGCATGACATGTACTATCCATATAGAATATTCTTACCTACAAATATATCAAAACTCATACCATTATCCATCAAACAAAATTAGGTCCATTACCCAAACCTTTGTGCTACTGGAATTCGCTACCGGACTTTCTCCAAGGGTTGAAATCAATCACTAAGGGTTGACATCAATATACAATATCACTATCCAATGGTTGACATCAATGAAAACCAACAATCCATACCAATTGTCCATCAACCTAAGCCAATTGTTTGACAATCTCCCCCTTTGGCATTGATGGAAGCACCAACATTGATGGAAACACTTAGTCGTGATAACAGTCATGCTTATACTCCTCATCAATGTTTCTATCTCTCCCCATTTGACATCAATGGAAAAGGGTATCTCCCTTTGGGGCTTCTCCCCATGACTGAACTCTCCTTGGGTTGCTCCCCTTGTCTACATGCCTTTGTGCTCTCTCTCCAAGCATTTCTATCCTACATCTGATAAATATCTCCCCCTTTGTCATTAATGGAAAATGTATCTTTCCATCTGAGGTTGCTCCCCCTAACTGAACTATCCTTGGGGATACTCCCCCTGACTGAACTCTTTCTGAAACTGATCCCCCAACCTGAATTGTCCTCTTTATGGTGCTTCCTCGTGTAAATCTAAGACATATAATATAAGCATTCAAAAGCATTCATTTTGGAGTAGAAATTACTCCGATTCTTTGGAGAAAATACTTAAAGGCTTCCCTTGAAAGAGGTTTTGTAAAGATGTCTGCCACTTCTTCTTTTGTGCCCACATATTCAACTCTGATGTTCTTCTCTGCAACCTGTTCTCGTAGAAAGTGATACTTTATTGGAATGTGATTCTTCTTGGAGTGCATCACTGGGTTCTTTGAGATATTGATGGCATTTGTATTATCACAATAGATTGGAATGGGCTCATCATACTCAACCTATATATATATATATGTCAAATTTTGTTTCATCCATAGAACATGAGTACAACATCATGTTGCTGCAATATACTCTGCTTTGACTGTAGATAAAGATACTGATGATTATTTCTTGCTTAGCCAAGATACTAAACACTCACCTCAGTAGAATGTTGCTCCACTCGTGCTTCGTCGGTCATCAATGCAACCTGCCCAATCTACATCTATGTAGGAAATAAGTGATATATCATTTTATTTTGGATACCATAATCAAAACTCTTTTGTTCCTTTGATATATCTTAAAATCCTCTTTCCTACTAAGAAATGTGATTCCTTTGGTGCTGCTTGAAATCGTGCCACCTGTCCAACTGCCTGCATTACATCTGGTCTAGATGTTGTCACATATAGTAAGCTACCAATCATTGACCTGTATTTCCTCTGGTATGTAGACTTTGAATCATCATCTTTTCTCAACTTGCAACTAGTTTTCATATGAGTGGTAATTGGTTTTTAATCTTCCATTCTGAACCTATTTAGCATTTCTCTGATATACTTAGTTTGAGAAATAAAAATTCCTTGGTTTCTTTGACATATCTGAAGATCCAGAAAGAATGATAGTTCTCCAAGTAATGACATTTCAAATTCATTATGCATATCCTTTGCAAATTTATGGCTTAACCTTTCATTAGTACTTCCAAAAAAAATATCATCAACATAAATTTCAATTAATAAAATACTACCTTGAGTTACCTTGATGTAAAGGTTGTTGTCTGCACTTTCTTTCCATAGTTTGTAGGGATTTTTGTCATTGTTGTTTCTAAGCATTACTCTATTTTGAATGTGAACTGTTGTATGCACTGCATGTGTCAAAAAAATATCTGTCAATTTGGAATCCATTAGCATTGTTCGAGACATTTCCTGTGTAATTATCATCCATTATGATAATGTTCCTTTGTCTCTAAACCACTATTTGAACCAGTCTATGAATCCATTCTCTCATCCATATTGTCCAAGACTCTACTTGTGCAACTGTCCATAATGTTGACCCATTTATCACTATGTTATCATGAAGTCTCAAATAATCCATCAAATTGTACTTTTGCTAACTGACTGCTCTGGATCTGTCTTCTCAAACTCTACAAGTTGCTCGATGGATGTTTCTTTGGTCTTTCACAGATATCGCATAGACTCCCCCTGTCTAAGTTGGATGGCTCAAAACAATTATTTCTCTGATGTGTATTCATCATCATCCTTATTGGTAGATTCATCATCATATTCATTGGTAGATTCATCATCTCTCTGAGCTCTGACTTCTTTCTTTTTGTCTTTGGATTCATCTTTCACTACAATGCCTGAAAGTACAATCTCTTGAACCCGTTCCTTATTTACCTGTTCATCTTTTCTTTCACTTACTTTCCAAACCTTTTCGAATCTGACATATTTCTTTTTCTCTATAGAATTTTCTTCATCTCGTTTTATTTCCAATCTTACGATCTCTGCGACCTGGTCTTCGTTCACCTGTTCTTCGTGTTTTCTTATCCATACTTTCTTATATCTGATATCAATGTTCTCTTTCATGGAAGTATCGATCATGCTTCTACAATCACTAGCTATGTGTCCATATTTATGACATTTGTAACATTCAATGTTATGTGGCACCACATATGCACTTCTTGATTGAACATTTCTTTTATAATCCCTGCAATCTGCAACCTTATGTCCAAAATTAGTACAATAAAAACAATGACCATAAAATAAATTTGCATACCTGGGAGTGATTGATCTTCTTTGTGGTGTACTCCTTTTGAATTTCTTCCTTGACTGATCATGATCATGATTGAAGCTTCTTTGTGGCTTGAACATGAATGGTCTTCTTGAATATGTATCTTCAATAGTTTTCTTAGATTCTGGTTGACCATGATTCCTTCCTTTGAGTACTTTTGCATAACTCTTTCTATTTTTTTCATTCTTCTTTTCTAGAAACCTTGAGTGCTTCTCTTCATTCTCTATAACTGATGTGGATGTTCCTATCTCTTCAACATTCTTGTTGAGATTGATGATTTTAATTCTCAATGTGACAACTTCTTCTTCAAGCTTCTCAACCTCTTCTTCTTTCATCATTATCTGAGACTTCATGACTTCTTATGTTCTTTTTTCTTCTTCAAGCTAAAATTTTAATGTGATTATTTCTTCAAGTCCTTTCTCTTCTTGACCAAACTCTGCCTCATGTTGGTTTAGATCATTAGTTCTTTCCTTAATATGATCTGTCAATATCTTCTCTCTCATTCCTACTTCTTCCTTTTGCGCTTCTGTGTTGTCTTCCAAATACTGCTTTTTATATTCAATATTTTCTTTGATCTTTTTGGCTTCCTCTAGCTGAGTTCTTAAGTTATCGATGACCTATTGGGATTCTTCAAAAATGTGAACACTTTCCTTTTGTTTCATCAATTCTTTCTTGAGTGACTTGTTTTCTTCTCTTAGTTCATCTAAAGCACTAATCAATTCTGCTTCATAATTGTCTTCCTTTTCAATTAGTTTTTCTGTCTCATTTCCTTCATGGAATTCCATTTCAAGATGTCCACATTTTTCAAAATTAAAGAAAAACAACATACCTCTGGTGATTATGTACTCTTCATCTTCTGAATTTGTTTGACATGGTGAACATAATTCTTCTTGATATGTATCTTCATATTCTTTGGAATTTTCTGAATCTACGATGGGTGAAGAATATATGTCATGTAACTTATCCCAAAGTTCTTTGGCTAATGAAAATTTACCAACCTTTTCTCTTACCAGAATAGGTAATCCTTCCCAGATGAAATCCATTGCTATTTTGTTATTCTTCTTCAATTCCTTCTTGGTTGCAGTATTTTCCCTTTTTGAACTATCATATCCTGTAACAATTGGTAGCCAAATATAATGTCCATGTGCCTGTAAAAATATTTTTGTCCTTCTACTCCACATCTCATACTTCTTACCATTAAACATTTGTACTCCATTCTCATAATAATCCATGATCTCCTTCTAGTGGTTAAATTGTTTCCTGAAGGAACCAAATCTGATACCAATTGTTGGTTTACTAAGAGGGGGGGTGAATTAGTAATAGAGAAATTTAATCCATTTTCACCAGGAAATGCAAGTGTTATATCAATGTAGCATTATCATCCAATAGTTGCAGAGTAAATAAACAATGAAAAAATGAGCAATCACACACATGCACAGTACACCAGTGTTTTACGTGGAAACCCAAAGCGGGAGAAAACAAGATAATGTGTTTTCTTATATGTCTTTAAGAATTACATTTATTGGAAGCATCAACTTCCTTTGTTTTCTAGATGCAACTGGAAGGGGGCTCCAACCCCCTAGTTTCTCAGGATACAACCTGGGGGAAGCTCCAACTTCCCAATTCTATGGCTACAACTAGAAGGAAGCTACAACCCCCTATGTTCTCTGGATTCAACCACTTGTCCTTTCCCCATCTAGCCGCCCTGGCATATAAGTAGAATGATGGAACCACTTTCACACTATCACTATGAGATATACTGTTGTAAACATGTACCAATCAACCTGCACCAAACAACTTGTACCAATAACCTGAACCATGCATCAACTTGTACCTCAACCCGTAATCAACCTGTACCATAAACAAGTGCATAAACCATGCACCAACCTATACCAAACAATCTGTAATCAACCTATACCATAAACATGTGATCAACCATGCACCAACCTTAGTAAGCATCATCAAAAGAATTTATCCTCCCTTGAATTTCGGCCTTCTTTACTTCACCTTCCCTCTGAAATTCGACTTAGATATCCTTTGGTTACCTTAGTCACCTGTAGATATTCAATATGATCAAGTGTGATTAAAATGAGAGAGCCTTGCCTCTTATTTATACTTTCATGTATCTTCTTCAAGGGGTTACCTTTGAACCATCTTAACCCACTTTCCCTACTTTAGGGTTAACCCACTTCTAACCACTTGTCAACTTAGTAATTTCTCCATTAACTTTATTATTTAAATAACTTATTTTGTATTCACTTTGACTTATAGTACACTCATCACTTCACTTTATTATTTACCTTCTAAAATCTCTTAAACCACTTTGAATACTTTAACCTTTTGGGGCTTCTAGATGACTCATGAGGGTTCTCCAACTTCACATGGCCATAACTCTCTAACTATGAGGAGTTATGTGAAGTTCCACATACCACCAAAAATGACATGACATGTACTAACCATCTAGAATATTCTTACCTACTATATCAAAACTCATACCATTGTCCATTAAATAAACTTGGGTACATTACCCAAACCTTTGTGTGTAACACCATGTTTCCTCCAAGTTGTAAATATAACTGGACTGGCCAAGAAATATGGAAAACTCATAAATGTGAATATGTGATGTAAATGGACCTTGAGGAAGAGGTCAATGAATGTGAATAACATTCTAAATTTATTACAGGACTGCTGATGAGGGGATGTGCAGAAAAAAGAGACCACGATGGCGGTGGAAGGCACCTGAAAAGGTGGCGTTAACTTCCACCGAGAATTAAACACCGTAGTTGGAATCTACCAGCCCAGAGAACCAAAAGCGGCTCGCTGACCCTGAAATTCAATGCCTCGCAGACTGGTAGGCGGATGGCTTGATGAGGGATGGGATGGTGAACCACCCATCCATAGAGCCGTCAGGTCTGATCGACATGAGGGTAATTGTGCCACATGCAACCTCGCGAGACGATAAGGCGTATGGCAGAGGCGATTGACAGGGTAGACGTGAGGAGAACTCTGGAATTATGCAGAGTGGGTGATAGAAGAGAGGAAGGATTGCAACCTTCGCTCCTGGTCACTGGCGGATAGAGAGACGCAGTCTCAGAGAATCGTGGTCTCAGCTCGGGGGTGGCTAGTGGTAAATCCACTGGGAGTCGCTACACCTACGGTTGGGTGGAAACAAGCACCCCTCTCAGCAGTTGCACCCATTTCTGAAGTCACCTCTGATAAGTGTTTTGTTTACATATTGTCTCTTAAAATTTCATAGAATGATACATATATGTATATGCTCATAGACCTGCGAAATTGTAAATGATTTATGTGTAAGAATGTTTGTGCAGTGTTTTCATAATATTTAATATGCATATTCTTCTAATAGAGGAAGCCATGCATGAATTATGTTGATAAAATGAATCTAATTATGCCTAGGCTGAACGATGTTAGGCTTCCAGCCCGTTCTCGGGAAATTGTTTTCCTTCACCCACCTCCAGGAAATCCCAGAATAGATCTCTTGAAGAGACTTCCTCCTTGGAAAGGATTACCCCGAACCTGGAATATGAAATTGAAGGTGAAAGTCTTAATAACCCTGTACGAGGGGGAACGATCCTCTTAAAAACCCGAGATGGCAGCTTAAGGAAGGGAATATCGAATCTAAGGATGAGAGTTTGTCGGGAAATCCATAGTTTCTCCATGACCATTAGATTTGCAGGAGAAGGTAGGGTGTTAAAGGCCTTACCACCTGATTTGTTTTGTGTCTTCATGGGTAGTGAAGAGTCTAGGGCCATAGATCCCCATGCTCCATGAGAACATCTGGACCACTGATTTCCCTGTCCACAAAGTTGTGGAAGAGTGCATAAAGTGGCATCAGGACCGTTGGATCTCACTGAGGTGCGAGGAGGTTACGGCCACATCAGAGTCCAAGTTCGAAAGGCTGGTGAACCATTGGATCAACAGATGAACTCCCACTAACTGTTAGATCTGGCAAGAGTTACACCGGGGCTAAGTCCTAGTGAACAGAGGAGCGTCCCTAAAAATTCATCGGGATATTGAAGTTATCGAGGATTTTGAAGGAAAGAAACCCTTGCAGTTGGGAATCACGATACGCGAAATCCCGATAGGGGAGTTGTGTGGGCCATAGTTGAGGCTATTGGAGGACAGGTGCTAGGAATATAGCGAGAGTCGGGAAATCGGGGAATCATAATTTCTAAGGTTGAAGGAAACGAAACATCGAAAGTCTCAAAATCCTGACAAGGATCTGGACCGTCCGTTGGCAGAGGAAACGTGGTGGAGATCAAGCGCCATCGACGTTTGGCGCATCAAGAAATCGACACTTCCAGGGACAAGAGGACGGGTAAGTCCCAGGTGAAAACCCTGACATAATCCGAGCCGTCCATTCATATGGACAGGTGTTGAAGATCCGATGAGAGTCGAAAAAATTGGGAAATCGGCATTCCTGAGGTTGAAGGGACCAGGACATCGAAAGTCCCGAAACCCTGACAAGGATATGGACCATCCATTTGGAGGGACGGGTGGAGGAGATCAGAGCCATCGGGAAAGTCTCAACAAGGGAAGCCATCCCTCAGCGTTTGGTTCATCGGGATATCGGGAATCCTGTGGACATGGTGTTTACCCCTTTTTGAAACCGCGTAATGCGAAACACCGACATAGAGGTTTGACTACAGTCCTGGGGTTGTGGTCACGTGGATCACATGATTAGCCTAGAGGGATAATGCGCTAGGGGCACATCGGGGATCGAAATATCGTGGGTTTCGATGGCATGTGCACATTGACAACAAGAACCCCGAAACTCTGATAAGAGATAAGACATGGTCGCAGGTTAACGATCATATGGTTCGAAGCTTATAGTCAGGAGGATTAACGCGTAGGGAGCGCGTCAGGATTCGAAGGATCGCGAATCTTGGGGGTGAGTGAATTTTGACATTAGAAACCCCGTAGCCCCGATGGGAGTGATGACCGAGGTCATATAGAGGAGGTCATGCGAACCAAGAGCTTAGTCTAGAAGGCTAACGGGTATTTAAGCCCGTCAGGATTTTTGAAGACAAAAATCTCGACGGAAAGGGACGTAAGACCACAATTATGTGCAGAGAGACGGGTAGGTGAATGGAAGACCTGTTGGATCGGGGATTGGCATTTTTGCCGCTACAAGCTCCGAGGATTCTCAGTATTGAGAAATCAACGAAATTTTTTGATTTTTGGTAATAGGTATGTGACAAAGTGGTATCAGAGCATGGTTAGAACACCCGGCTAATTGGGCTCATGCACGAGTCATGCATAAACCTCGTTCAAAACACTCCTATGAGGAGTAATTCCCTAACTTAACTCTCTTGTCTAGGATTAAAAACTTGGAAAATGAGAACCCGACTGTGTATACATGTGAAAGAGTTATGAATTTATGCGCACATTACAAAAATATATTTAACTCTTGACTAATAACCAACGTTTGTCTTTTCACTCAAGAGGACGATCAACCATGGGAACCTACAGATGCAGAGTATGGTGACTCACCAAGAGGTGGGAGAAGGATCCCACAATAGAGATGAAGAGTCGGATGAAAGAAGAGCAATAGGAACCCCTCCATGCCTAGCTGAGACTGTGAGGAGTCTCATTGTCGAATTGCAAAGTTGCAAGGCCGACAATGAAAGGATGATGAAAGAAAAAGAAAAACAAAGTGAAATTAATGCAGTTCTACTGCAGAGCTTATCCGACCTACAACGACAAATGCATCATGAACCTGAGATGCCGAATCGTGGTTGTGTCAGTGGACACACTGAGAGAAGCACATCTAGAAAGGTCCACCCCAGAGGTGAAGAGCCAATGCTAGACGATTCCACTGAGAAGGAAGCTGGTGATTCAGAAGGCTCTTCCGGTAGTAGGACCAGTTCCTATTCTCAAAAGAAACAAAAGAAGCAAAAGACTTCCAAGAGTCATAAATTTGAGGAATTCAAAAAGGCCAAAC
>ML789050.1:41094-90847 GCA_009831015.1 Picea engelmannii | reverse complement strand
TTGTGTGCACAGATGCCTGTAAAGAAGGGCTCGGAGGAGTCCTTATGTAGGAAGGAAAGGTGATCTGCTATGAATCCCGAAAATTGAATGAACATGAGGTCAACTATGTGACTCATGATCTAGAATTGGCTACCATAGTGCATGCCTTAAAAATGTGGAGGCATTACCTCTTGGGAAGAAAATTTGTTCTTATGACAGATCACTGTGGATTATGGTATTTGTTCGACCAACCAAATCTCAATGCTAGACAAGCTAGATGGATGGCCCTCCTTATCGAATTTGATTTTGAAATCAAACACATTAAAGGAAAGGAAAATAGGGTGGCTGATGCCCTCAGCAGAAGCATGAAAATGATTCACCTGGCAACAGTGAGTACTTGCGAGACCGATGTCAAGAACAAAGTCAAAGAGGCACAAGAAATAGATCCCTTCGTTCGAAATGTGACCCTGTACCTACAACAAGAACCCGCTGGAGAAAAATATGAAGGCTATCAAACGACCGAAGGAGGCCTGCTCACTTATAGAGATAGACTGTACATTCCCAATTGTGACTACTTGAAGAGGTTCATCGTGGATGAATTACACAAAATACCCTACACTGGTCACCCAGGATACCAGAAAATGATTACTGCCACCCGAAAACAATTTTATTGGCCTGGATTGAAGAAGGACATAGCCAAAAATTTGGCCCAATGCATAGAATGCCAACAGGTTAAAGCAGAACATCGACACACAACAGGACTATTACACCATTTACCCATCCCATAATGGAAATGGGAAACCATCTCCATGGATTTTATCACTAGATTACCAACTTCAACCAAACAGAATGATGCCATTATGGTGGTGGTGGATAAACTGAGCAAGTCCGCTCATTTCATCCCCATCAAATCAACTTACAAAGCGATAGATATCGTACAAGTATTCATGAAAGAGGTGTTTCGACTGCATGGCATGCCGAGAGAGATGATATCTGATAGAGACACAAAATTCACATCCAAATTCTGGAAATCATTGATGACGGGTTTGGAGACCAAGTTGTTGTTTAGCACCGCCTATCACCCTCAAACTGATGGATAGACAGAAAGAGTGAATCAGATATTAGAGGATATGTTAAGGATGCATGTAATGCATCAACCTAGGAAATGGGAAGACTACCTGCCATTGGTATAATTGGCCTACAACAATGGCTATCAAGCGTCCTTAAAGATGAGTCCCTTTGAGGTCCTCTATGGTAGACAGTGTAATACTCTAGTCAAATGGAGTAATCCTGTAAATAGGATTTCTATTGGACCTGATATGTTGAAATAAATGGAATAGCAAATGACTCAGATAAAACAAAATCTAAAGATCGCTCAGAATCGACAGAAAAGCTATGCTGATCAAAAGAGAACTCCAAGAGAGTTCAGAATGGGAGACCATGTATATCTCAAAATTAAGCCTAGAAGGAGTTCCCTGAAAATGGGAGCTTGTGCCAAGTTGGCACCCCAGTATTGTGGACCCTTTGAGGTTCTAGACAGAGTGGGACCTATAGCCTATTGGCTAGCACTTCCCCCCACAGTAAAAGCACATAATGTTTTCCATGTTTCATTATTAAGAAATATGTACATGATGCTAATCATATAATTGACTGGTCTGCGATCTAGGTGGAACCGGAGGGAGAATTTCTACCATAACCCCAATGCATACTGGACAGAAAGGAAACCCTGCTCCGGAACAAAACCATTGCACAGGTCAAGGTGCAGTGGAAACATTTTGGCCAAGATGAGGCTACATGGGAAATGGAGGATGCCATGAGGCAGGCATATCCGATTTTTTTTACTTCTGTAAATGCAATTCATGTTAGTAGATAAGAACATCGAGGACAATGTTCCTTTTAAGGGGGAGGGAATTGTAACACCCTGTTTCCCCCAAGTTGTAAATATAACTGGATTGGCCAAGAACTATGGCAAACTCATAAATGTGAATATGTGATGTAAATGGACCTTGAGGAAGAGGTCAATGAATGTGAATAACATTCTAAATTTATTGCAGGACTGCTGATGAGGGGATGTGCAGAAAAAAGAGACCACAATGGCGGTGGAAGGCACCTGAAAAGGTGGCGTTAACTTCCACCGAGAATTAAACACCATATTTGGACTCCACTGGCCCGGAGAACCAAAAGCAGCTCACTGACCCTGAAATTCAATGCCTCACAGACTAGTAGGCGGATGGCTTGATGAGGGATGGGATGGTGAACCACCCATTCGTAGAGCCATCAGGTATGATCGACGCGAGGGTAATCATGCCACACGCAACATCGTGAGAGGATAATGCGTATGGTAGAGGCGATTGAAAGGGTAGATGTGAGGGGAACTCTGGCATTATGTAGAGTGGGTGATAACAGAGAGGAAGGATTGCAACCTTCGCTCCTGGTCACTGGTGGACAGAGAGACGCAGTCTCAGAGCATCGTGGTCTCAGCTCGGGGGTGGCTAGTGGTAAATCCACTGGGAGTCGCTACGCCTATGGTTGGGTGGAAACGAGCACCCCTCTTAGCAGTTGAACACATTTCTTAAGTCACCTCTGATAAGTGTTTTGTTTACATATTGTCTCTTAAAAATTCATAGAATGATACATATATGTAAATGCTCATAGACCTGTGAAATTGTAAATGATTTCTATGTAAGAATGTTTGTGCAGTGTTTTGATAATATTTAATAGGCATATGCTTATAATAGAGGAATCCATGCATGACTTACGTTGATAAACTGAATCTAATTATGCCTAGGTTGACCGATGTTAGGCTTCCAGCCCGTTCTCGGGAAATTGTTTTCCTTCACCCATCTCCAGGAAAGCCTGGAATAGATCTCTTGAAGAGACCTCCTCCTTGGAAAGGATTACCCAGAACCTGGAATATGAACTTGAAGGTGAAAGTCTTAATAAACCTGTACGAGGGGGAACAATCCTCTTAAAAACCCGAGATGGCAGCTTAAGGAAGGGAATATGGAATCTGTGGATGAGAGTTTGTTGGGAAATCCACAGTTTCTCCACGACCGTTAGATTTGCAGGAGAAGGTAGGGTGTTAAAGGACTTACCACTTGATTTTTCTTGCGTCTTCATGGGTAGTGAAGAGTCTAGGGCCGTAGATCCCCATGCTCCATGAGAACATCCGGACCACTGATTTCCCTGTCCACAAAGTTGTGGAAGAGTGCATAAAGTGGCATCAGGACCGTTGGATCTCACTGAGGTGCGAGGAGGTTACGGCCACATCAGAGTCCAAGTTCAAAAGGCTGGTGAACCGTTGGATCAGCAGCTGAACTCCCGCTAACTGTTAGATCTGGCAGGAGTTACACTGGGGCTAAGTCCTAGTGAATAGAGGAGCATCCCTAAAAAGTCATCAGGATATTGAAGTTATCGGGGATTTCGAAGGAAAGAAACCCTTGCAGTTGGGAATCGCGATACGCGAAATCCCGATAGGGGAGTTGTGTGGGCCACAATTGAGGCTATTGGAGGATAGGTGCCAGGAATCTGGCGAGAGTCGGGAAATTGGGGAATCGGAATTTCTAAGGTCGAAGGAAATGGAACATCAAAAGTCTCGAAATCCTGAAAAGGATTTGGACCGTCCGTTGGCAGAGGACACATGGCAGAGATCAAGCGCCATCGATGTTTGGCACATTGGGAAATCGACACTTCCAGAGAAAGGAGGACGGGGAATTCCCAGGTGAAAACCATGACATAATCCGAGCCATCCATTCAGATGGACAGGTGTTGAAGATCTGATGAGAGTCAAAAAAATTGGGAAATCAACATTCCCGAGGTTGAAGGGACCAGGACATCGAAAGTCCCGAAACCCCGACAAGAATCTGGACCGTCCATTTGGAGGGACGCATGGAGGAGATCAGAGCTATCGGGAAAGTCCCGACAAGGGAAGCCATCCCTCGACGTTTGGTTCATCGGGATATCAGGAATCCCGTGGACGTGGTGTTTACCCCTTTTTGAAACTGTGTAATGCGAAACCCCGACGTAGAGGTTTGACTACGGTCCCAGGGTAGTGGTCATGTGGATCACAGGATTAGCCTGGAGGGATAATGCGTTAGGGGTACATCGGGGATCGACATATCGTGGGTTCTGATGGCGTGTGCACATTGACAGCAAGAACCCCGAAACCCCGATAAGAGATAAGACGTGGTCGCAGGTTAACAATCATATGGTTCGAAGCTTATTGTCAGGAGGACTAACGCGTAGGGAGTGCGTCGGGATTCGAAGGATCGCGAATCTTGGGGGTGAGTGAATTTTGACATTAGAAACCCCATAGCCCCGATGGGAGTGATGACTGAGGTCATATAGAGAAGGTCATGCGAACCAAGAGCTTAGTCTAGAAGGCTAACGGGTATTTAAGCCCGTCAGGATTTTTGAAGACAGAAACCCCAACGGAAAGGGACATAAGACCACAGTTATATGCAGAGAGCCGAGTAGGTGAATGGAAGACCTGTTGGATCGGGGATTGGCATTTTTTACGCTACAAGCTCCGGGGATTCTCAGTATTGATAAATCAACGAAAAATTTTGATTTTTGGTAATAGGTATGTGACATTGTGCTACCAGAATTATCTATCAGACTTTCTCCAAACGTTGACATCAATCACTAAGGTTTGAAATCAATATAAAACATCACTCTCCAATGGTTAACATCAATGAAAACCAGCAATCCATACCAACTATCCATCAACCTAAGCCAATTGTCTGACAAATTGTTCACACACCATTCCCAAGGAAGGCACGCACCAAAGAAGTCCCCAATCATGATCCGTGACAACTTGTGTCCAGAGGAAACTCATATTCCTGTCACAATATCGAAGTGAAAATTTTCCAACTTTCCCAATCCATATATGTCTCATATTACCTCCTCAAGTCACTTAGCCAAGTCTGCACCTTCATGGTGTGTCCAACCTAGACAATTTGTGACACAACTTGTACAACCGCAAGTGTTCCTCTCCATTTAGTTCTATAGGGAACCTCAACATCCACACCTTGCCTTCATTTTAAATTGTTCATACCGATTGGGTGGAGGTGTCTCACACTCTCTTCACCGAGGGTTTTACAAAACCCCTTACGTAGAGGAAAAATTGACCTTACAATAACCAATGCACTAACAAACCACAACTGTATGATATGATGGGGAATCATACATTGATCAACAAGACAAGAGTTCATAACTCCAACATATTCTATAGCCTCAACAAAGAATTTGATGTAAATGACTGAATCATAAGGGCCTTAGTATTTTATCGTGAAATGGTCTATCTACAATGGAGTTACTATATGTGAAAATGTTATTTCTACAATAAAAAGGAAATTTTACAGTGAAATGGTCCATCTATAATGGAGCTACACTATGTGAATTTGCTATTTCTCGAAGCTAACAAAGAAATGATTGCTTCTCAAAATGATTCCACTAACTTTGGAAAAAATGATGCGATTAGAATGAGATAATTGGCAAAAACTAATCAAAATTTGGAATAATTGGTGTGACTAGAATGTGATAATTTGAAAACACTAATCAATAAGTTGTTACTTCTCTCTTAAATAAAGTGGCCATGCATCTAACCTACTACATATTTTCAAAGCCTAAAACAATTTATCAACTCTCTCAAAGAACCTTGTTTCATGTCAAATTGCACTCCACAAAGTATATACATTATTGAATCATTAACTTACCAGATATTTGAGAGCCATGTTCACTTCTAAAATATAGGAAAAGCGTGGCAATAAAACTTCACAAATTAAATGATGTCCAACATTTAGGGAATGCATTTGATCACTTCAATTGTGGGTATTTGATCATTTTTCCCTTTTTATCATGATACATTTTTTTCAAAGGTTGATCCATTTCAACATATGCCATCAATTTATATAGTAGATTGTCCCCAAAATTTTCCTCTTCATTTTAGTAACTTTTTCTTTTCATTTTTTGAATTACAGACCATTCAATTTCTTTCCCATTTATTTTCTTTCTATATATGTTGAATGCTTTTCTTCAATTTTGTGTTTAATTTCCCATTGAAAATGCACGATTCATTTTTTTCATTTTCATGGTCCTTTCTTCTCTCACTAGCACAACGGATCCTCAAAGTTGAATGACAACCACAGGTTGCAAGAAGAGACTTGGGAGGAATTGGTGGAGACTTTTCCAAAGATACTTCACCATGAGGTTCCACTTGGTGCACTTGAAACCTATTTGGATGAATTCTGATCTCAGCTGGGAAGACATACATGATTTAAATTGGTTCAGTCTAGAGCACCACTTAGATGAATTCTGGACTTTAAAATTGACCAATTAAAAAAGAAGAGAAGTGTAAATGAATATGAATACACAGGAGATACATACAAAGAAATGTACAAGCTTCAAATCATCACCATTATAATATTTTTCTTAAGGAACTCAGGACTTCTGCATTTGTATTTCTTTAGATTCAGGAAATTACACATAGGATCAAAATATCTATACTTTTTCCCGTGCCCCTCTTTACATCAAAATAATACATATATATAGAAATTAAAGCTACACTAATATGCTAGGAATCAAACTATTATCTCCTAGAGTTATGGATCTAGTTGTTTTCAAAGAGAATAACAACCTTTACAAAAATTCATAAAAAATAGGAAAAATCAATATGGAAATCATAAACTATTCGGGATGTTGTTTACAATCAGAAATTATTTAGGAAAATCACAATCATATGGTTGTGATGAATCATCATGTGTATTTCTCGACAAAATTGCCACCCCTGCACAGTATATTATGGCTTTTGTTGCGCACCTGTTGGCTGCAAAATATGCACAGTGATTTTTCACGACGGATATTCATGTGGAGGTTGTGCACACGAATTCAGTTGGCTACAAAATCTGCACAGTGTTTTCACATGGTGGATCTTCATGTAGAGGTTGCATGTGCGAATCTAGTTGGTTGTAGAGAATGGGATCATCCAATTTGTCTGTAGCTTCTTTTTTTAAAGTCTCCCACGGTTGTAAGACCCTATTTGTCCTTCTCCATGACAAGATTTGTCTTTTCAAATTATTCATCTGTCTCAACAAAGCCGCGTTTCTTTTCAATTTTAATTGAGCATTGGAGAGAGTTGCACATGCATTATCAATAGCTAGTCTACTTTCATTGAAATGTTCCATGATTCTTTCCTCCAACATCCTCTTTTCCTCCCTAAGATCAATGACCACATCTTGGGCCTCTTTGAGCTGCTAACAGGGGGTAAAGACACATTGTTCAAGGAATTTTCTACATATTTGAAGGTGTGTTTCACCTTTGAGGAGGCTTTGGGGTGAGAACACTTTGTTCAAGGCCTTTTATATATAATTATAGGAAAAATATTTCCATGAGGAGACGACATGTGGAATGTTTTACATGGTCAAACCATAAATGAATAATAAATGCATGTTTTAAAAAAACATGAAATAAAAATATGACAAGTGGCAATATGAACCTATTTTGTTCACATAAGGAGGATTATAGGGCCTTCTAAAAGAAATATTATTTTATGGATCAGGGTTTTATTTGAAGGATATAAATAGAGGAGAGAATCATTTTCTAAAGGAATGGTTGGAAGAGTGGGAGTTCCCCTTCAAGCTAAGTTGAATATAATTAGGAGGAGCAAGTCAAGGGACAAGATCAATGTGTGTTTTTTCCATCTCTCTTTTATTTTCATGGATGATTAAGGTTTTTGCAAGGATTTCCATGGCTTTTGTTGCTAAAATAATCTTTGAAGAAGGGATTTTTTTCTCGAATAAGAAGGTTGAGGCTTAAGTGAAACCACTCCTAAATCTTGATGTAACCTTGAATTATTGAAGGATTTTTCTACTGTAATTTTCTAGTTAGGGTTGTTCACTCAATCTTGAGGGTTTCCCTAGCTAAGGAAAAATATTAAGGTGTGACATGTTATGGTTCTCTTAATCTTGTGATGAAAACATATTGAATAATAGATGTATTATTAGTTGTTAATACAATAAGAAGGATGTCCTAGCATGTCTATTTCATCTATCTTTTCATATTTGGTTTTCCTTTAATTTTTCATGGTTGCATGTTATTGCTTGGTTGTAATCTCATAGTTGTGGCAGTGCATCTTGTTTAAGGGTTCTCACTTATTCTTGCATAATCTAAAAAATTGTTTTGGACTACTTATTGCACATCGATGGATAGCTTAATTACATATTCTTTGTAATATTCAGCCCCTCTTACTCTTTTATATTGACTCCATCATCCAAATGGATAAGCATTGGTCCTGGTAGTCCACCATCCCTTTATTCCTAAAGAATATCATGAACTTGTTTTTTTAAGGTTTCCCGCCTTGTGCCAGATAAGACCCAATCCAAGGTGAGAGGAAGAATTGCTGTGGTGACAATGGGAAACCTTCCTAAGTGCCCCCAAGGTTGCACTTCATTCAAGAACTTAAATATATTTGAGTGAATGTTTAAGAGTAACATGTTATTCCCTTGGCACTCACATATATACATTGAGAAACTCTTCTCTTAATTTAAGCACTTGTACAATGTTCATCCTTCCAATGTTCTATGTCTTAGATTGTCTCTTGAAATTTATGGTATTTTTTCTTATACACCAAAATAGATACATCTTAACTCATGTTGATCTACATATGTTTATCAACGTTGGTACATACATATCCATCCTTAATCTTTTTCCTTTTTCTTCCTATGTTCCTTGTATAATATTTACTTAGTCATTTGTCTCTTTGAAATGTGGGTTGTGTATCAGGCTACCATCAAGTTCCTAGGTCTGCAAAACCACAAGTCTATACATAGTTACTTTTCACAAATCCAATACTTAGTCATTTTTATGTGTTGTGGGAGTCCTGTTGCAAGAGATCAATCCATCCCTATCTCACAAATTCTCGTTTCCACAACCCGCAAATGCACTGCACTCAAAATGACCTTTTCTACCTCCACATCCTCCAAATTGCACTATTTACCTTTTTATACTTAGTCAATTTTCTTGATTGCGGATGCAGGATAACCTTCAACTCCACTCACCTTTTTCCCTCATGCCCATGTACCTGTTGGGCCCCAACAACCCCTTTCTTTATTTTTAATCAAAATCTAGGGTCCCTCGAAATTTTACTTGGATTCTTCATTTTTTTTTTGTTCCTTTGACTTGATTGGATTGGTATTGGTTTTCTTTGTTTTGATGTTGGTTTGAGTTTATATTCTTTTTTTTGGTTTGAATTTCATGAAATTCAAATGCCATTTCGTTTTTCTTTCTACAGAGTTTTGATGTTGATGGATGAGCTTCATAATTTGGGAGTTTGTTATTACCTCTTCCTTATTGAATTTATCTTCTATGAGAATGGATTGGTTGAAGACATGGATTAATAACAATGATTTTACAGGAATAATGTTTATTGCGACACATCTTTTCTATGACATTTGTTCACATTTGATCAAATTTGAATGAGGAAGAGACGAACATAGAAATCTTAATTTAAATGAAAACATTGATTTTTATCAACTGTTTAGTTTCGTTTAAATTATGATTATGTTTTCATATTTTTCTCATTAGCAATCATTTTCAAAAAATCATTTGGTAGGTTTAATTAATTAAATTATTTTGTCAGTTTGCATCTCATTTCAAAATAAAAATAAAAATAAATTAAAAAAAAGAATTATCTATCATTTGTTTTATTTTGTGAAAACCCAAAATCAATATTTTTCTCCTCTCCATCAACTTGAAGCTTCTTGAATTTTAAGATCATATTTGAAAGGAAAATAGAAACAATATTTGTTTAGAGATTATAGTTAGTTTAAATTCATTTAAATTTTATTGTTCTAGATTTTGTTTTATTCACAAATTTTAGGTTACTAATTTGGTTTCTTTTTTTTTCACAGGTTTCTATTATCAGTTATTTGGTACGAATCTGATCATGACTTGATTTTATTATCTAAATATGTTCAAGATAATTGATACAAAAATAATATTGGATTGTTGCAAATAATTTATGAGCAACAACAGATAAGATTTGGAAATGCGTTCAAGAACAGACAGACAATTTTTTGGGACTTATTGTAGCCAAACCCTAAGGAATCTGAAGAAACAGTTGAAAACCCATCTGCTGAATGGACCCATTTATCTTACTCACGAGATTTTTACCAAACAAATGCACGATTTGAGAGATATTTTTGGGAAATTTCAAGTGGCGGAAATTATTAGTGACGTTTAGACTGTTCATTCATTGCATAAATATATGAGAAAGTTCAGAGCCCAGGGGAGCCGAGAAATTGAGAGGAGGATTTTCATCCTTTCTTTTTTGTATATTATTTCTTTTGTAAACTTTTTTTCTTTTCAAATGGAGTAACGGATGGTTGGAATTTTGGGAGAATGGACGAATACTTTTGAAGAAGAATACGAAATTCCAAATTGCTTAATGGGTTTTGTCCTATGAGTAAAATGGTTTTGTTTTCATTATAATATCTTCATATTCTTTGATTAATTGAGTATGCATTAATTTAAATTAGCTTTATTCTGTTTTATCAATACATGATTAATTGTTATCATTTATGTATTAATTTTGTCAATATTTAAGAGTCTATTATCCCAATTATCTTGATCTTGGTGATTGTATTATTTTGATACAAATCTTGTATTATATTGACTTTATTCATGTAATTCAGATTTGTAAAGATATAATTGTTCAATTGAGGTTTTTCTTATTCTTCATTAATCTATTATATCTTCACTAAGGATCATAATTTGAAAGTTGTTCTTTCTGCATTTTAAATAAGATTTAAATTATCAGTCAAAGTGATTTTTATCCTGACACTGTCAAAATCTTAGAATTATACAACCTTCTGCTAGGGATCTATCTTAATAGACAGGTTTTTGGAGCAGTGTTATGCAGGACAACCAAAAGTTCTCTTTAAATACTGGCCAGTTACTGGTCTGCGCATTTCCTCTTGGACCATATGATGGACTTATTTTTCTGAAACTATATGGGATACAATTTACTCTTTGGCTTTCATCCTTTTGTAGACTGTGCAATGTTATTTTTGTTTCTCATATAATTCCTGGACATGAAATATTATTTGTATTGAACTAGCTTTAGACTATTTTGCATATAACTTTTCATGTTATGTTTTTCTTTATGTGGTTGATTATATTTCAGTTCTTTTAATATATGTGACTGATCGTTTATCTATGCATTTTGAGTTTACATTTAATGTTGGGTAGTTTGTAACACCATTTGCTGAGAGTTGGAATTTATTTCACTTTCAACTATTGGACATTTTAAAGTCACATGAGATAAAATCTATTTGTCTTTATGTTATCATAGACTTGTTCCGAAATATAAAAGACTTTCTTGAGTTGTTTCAGGAAGTATCGTTCTTGCTTTTGTCATAGATTTATTCTTGACACAGTTTAAGTGGAGCTTATACAAACACAAAAAGACGAATCTAGCTTAGTATTGCTAATCAACGTCAGGTTAGTTAGTTTATATTTTATTTGATTTGTTGATTTGTGAATGAATAATGATTACATCATTTAAACATTAAATGCTTTGTATATTATCGTTATATCATTTATAATCTTATTCACTCATTGTTTATTATTTTGTCATTTATAGTACAAAAATAGTTTCCTTTATTTTTCACCTTGTTTTGTTCCATTAGTTGAAAACAACCATTTTCACGAGGCTTTATTTAAACCTTGTAATTGTACATATCTATAGTATATAATATTATTATTAGTTAAGAAATTGTATTAATGCATAGTTTGATAGGATTGTACATCTAGTTAGTTTACATATTTTGATTATTTTAGAATCCTAGTTGGATAAGGGAGCCATAAAACCCATCAGGGTAGATTATCCCAAATGGCTTGGGTTAAATAGACAACGTCGGTTTGGATCTTCCCTTCTCATTGACGATGTGTCATAAATGCCCGTCAACAAATGACACTAGAAGGAGGGCCAAGGTAAATTTAATGATTAAATGTTTCACCCCTCAGTCTATCATAATTCTATATTTATAAACTCTTCTTTTGTGTCATCTTATAATGCACTAGAAGGCAGGTTAGATGACAAGCTAACTATTTGGAGTCAATTTATTCAATTTCTTAATTTTTAATGGCTACTTACGAAATCATTGTGTTGGAACATGCTTTCCACTTCTCATTACCTGATATCCCTAACGAGACAGTCTCTCTCTTGTCCAAACTCACCTTTGATGGTGGGGGGGATGTATCTGCAAAAGACCATCTTAACAAGTTTTGGTGTAAATGCATCAAGCGTGATATTTCTGATTTAAATTTTTTATGGAGATTGTTCTCTTTTACTTTTAGGGGTCAGATTACACATTGGTTTGAGTCTTTTCTAGCATATCACATTACTGATTGGTTTCAATTTGTAGAGGAATTTTTAGATGCTTTTGAAATCTATGATTACAATCAATTATATGAAGAATTTTAGGCTCTACTAATCAATGACAATTCATCTCCAGAGGTATTTTTAACAAGCATCCATCATGTTCTCTATAAGTTTCAACTTGATGACATGCCATTTGTACTAAATCTCCTCACTTATGTTTGTGCCCTTTTCATCCAACCATTTTCAATCGAAAATGATGAATTATTCACAAATCATATCACTCAATTGCGAGAAGAATTTTGTTTACCGGATGAGAGGAATCCATCCGAAAATTTTGAACAAGCAAGGGAGGTAGAATCTATTAAAAAGGTTCTTAGTGACAATCAAATTGTTTTTTCCTCTGAGTCATTGTATATTCAGTCCTCGACCATCGTGGAAGAAGATTTGATGTTGGGTCAAGGTGAATGTCCATATTCTTCTAACTCTTTCTCTAATCAGTACTTAAATTCAGTTATTGAAGAACACTTAGGTGATGAAAATTATCTTAAGTATTCTAACATTCCTATGAAATTGATTAGAGATGTAAATCTATAATTTGAAGAAGAAACCTTTAACCTTCATCCACAAATCATACCTTATCCACAGGAAAGATTAGATGTTTGTCATGAAAGTTTTGAATTGTCTATCATACATGAGTAAAATTTAGATGATCATATTATGTTGAAGGATTTATCACCAAAATAGAGTGAAATTTTTAATGAAAGTGAAGAGGAATGTCTTGAGAATACCATTGTTAAATATCATAGGTCAAGAGATTCTTTTCATGTGCTCATTTTTTATTCCTTTTACTCTTTATATCCCGATATTTTATTATATTTTGGTGGACATGATACTTTACCCACGGTATCTTACTCTTTTCCATCACAATCAAATCTTTTCAATATGCCGAGATTTGGTGAAATTAATTTCAATCATAACATTTATGAATTTGTATTTTACGCTCTTTCACTTTCATCACTCGCATGGAAAAAAGACATGTTGCAAGATGATTTTACATGATTTATTTTTGAAAAAGACAATGCACTCATTCTCATGGAGATCAAATAATCTACATGATTTATTTTTGAAAAAGACAATGCACTCATTCTCATGGAGATCAAATATTCTACATTAAATATTCTTTCTTTGGTTAGTTCGAATTTTAATGATTATGCTTTGCATTTTGAAACGATCCATCTCATCAAAGGAAGTGTTCAAACCAATAATCTAATTGATGTCATGAATCCTCTTATGATGTGTTCCCCATTGACAGATCTAGTTCGTCGAAGTCATAGTTTGCATCCTAATTTTTAAGATAGGGTCTTAGAATAGATTGAGGATTCATATGTAAAAAATATTCATAATAAAGATAAATTTGTTCTTACTTTGTTTCTACCTAAATATCTAGGAAGTAAGCATGACATGATTTTTTTAGGTCCTCCATGTGAAGAAATTGATGAACACTTGGAGAATTGTCAAGAGGATGGGGCACTTCAGCCTTGGCTAATGTTTTTTTCAGGTCCCCATAATATTGACAAGTTTTCCAAACTTACTTACATTCTTCCATGCCATTATGACCCATATAACAACAAGATTGCAGAATCGATGAAGGATTCATACATCAAGAAGTTTCAAAATAATGGTAAGGTCGTGCTTGTATTGTTTTTAAATGAATATATAGGAGGTAAGAATGACATATTTCTTTTGTATCTACAAATAATACATTCTTTTATTCTAATTTTTGACTTTCTATGCCTTGCAGGATTGAAGATGATCTTGTGGATGCACTGGAAATATGATTTTACTTAGCATTTTGATCTATGTAGAAGTTAGAGTAGGTGTAGTAATAGAGTCCTTTTGGGTTTTTATTTCCTTTTCACTTTTTTCTTTTGAATAATGCAGTTATGAAGGAACATGGTTATGCAAAGAGAACCATCGTCTGAATGTTGTCAGAGAAGTCTTCTTTCAATTCCTTTATTTTTCCTTTTCACAATTGTCTTGATTAAATGTTTGTTTTTCAAAACTTGGCAGCATCATGCAATGATTTTAGATATTATGAAGAATTAATAAAGAGATTAGGGATTTGATCTTAGTTTTACCCTAACGAACATAGCTTACCATAGCACATAATTGCACTCATCCCGGTTAAGGATTTTTCTTTGAATTTTAGTAATAAGCTTGGTCAAAATGATGTATCATGCATCATTATCTTAAGAAAAGAACCTTCCTATATGCAAAGCTCTGAACCGTGTTGTTCTTCCTTTTGATCCTCTTTCTCTATGAGAGGTTGGATTGGTTTTGTTTTTGGTCAAATTCTTTTTAAAAGTGAGATTTTTCTATTTCGATTTTGTTTGTTTTGATATACTTCTGATTTTGAATCCCATTAATAAAATATGACTCGGTTTGTTGTTTGTTTGTTTTTTTTTCTTTCTCTGATTGAAATTTCTTCTTGTCTTTCTTTTTGAATAAATATATTTATGATCAAAGAGCGATTGTCGAAGGAAGCATTCATTTCAAGACTTATGTTTTTAAAAGCAATTTGAAACAGTTCAAACAGTTTCTGATGTTAAGGTTCAACTCAGATAATTGATTTGTAAGTGAGTTAAGTACTATGAAATCCTAAACGGTCTTTGTGAGAGTATTACCCCTGAAATGTGTTGAGATCTTTGGGAATTACAATTATCCTTAGACTTTTTACACCATCCTTGTTCTTAAAAGATCAATTTTAAGTGCTTCCCCATTCTCTAGATGATTTCTTAACCCAAATCTAAAATCTATAAACCATGATAAAACTTCTAGTTTTGAAAGTAAAAAAAAATGATCAGTTGTTCACCTGTATTGCAATTAACCTCCAGTATCACCCCACTCTCTTTTTCATCAATAAATCTATAATTGTATTATTATTTAAAAGTGGCATAAGAGTTTTGGAAGCACTTAGTGTGGGAAGTGTGTGTAAACCCATCTGGGTACTGAATAGGCTCGTTGGCAGTGGGTAAATGCACACATGATACGAATACAACTTCGTTGGGGTATTGAAAAGGCCTGATGGCAATGAATCAATGTCAGGTCGAGAGGTAGCAGGTATATACTTTTAAATTAACTCTTATGGAAGTATACATCATGTGGATACAACTATTGGATGGGATTAAAGCATTTGAGTGGGTTAAATGACATCATTGTCGAGGCTATGTGACACAGACCCCCAAACCCTCGGGTTGAGGTCCTCTCACAGGATCATTCAAACCTCCTTGAGCTGAAGTGTCTCTTTCGAATCCCTATCAGAACCTTCAACGCATTGATCCATAGGTCCTTATGAATTGATCCTGCATGAACAAACACCAAGCATCAACCCAAACTTCCTTGACTATAATAACGTCGCACCCTTCACAAATTTGGGACTTCAGGTCTTCACAATTTCACGATCCCTATTGTCAAGTCTCTCGGCCCTCCACTGTCGAATCCCGAAATGTCGATTCCCCAAAATGTATTCAGCAAAGGCTGGTTTCTCACAGGACTTTTCATCGATTTGGAATTTTGGACTTCGTGAATCCTGATGCAAGGCTTCCGGCTCTCCAACCCACAAAACCCAGAAAAAATCAACGAAGTTTTGACTCCACCTAGCGACAAGTGCGCCACCTGTCTTCACCATTGTCCTCTGTATCTGACACGGATCCTTGCCACCTATCTCTCCAACCTTTCCATCTTTTTGAGACTCTTGATCCCAAAGTGCTACCTCCTCCTTTTCCCGACACCCAAATTGTCAAAATCCCGAAACTCCAATCCAATTCCTTTCGCAACTCGTGACTTCAAGAATTTCATTCCACTGTGCTCAACTTCTTGTCATTAGGATCCCCAAAATGCCAAAATGAAACTTCCCACAGGTTCGACGGCTAATAAGTCTCTTCTTGATCCACTGCTTAACTTCTTCGCAACTGTCCTAGATCCTACGGTCCTCACTATTTTGTGAATCCTCCACAGAGAATTTCGACCACTCATTCCTCCTTGACGACTTCTATGAAAAGAACCAAAGTTCTTCCACCGGAACTTAACTTCTGCGAAACATTTTCAATCTCCGCCTCCCTTTGGGTACTTTCAAAGGTGTTGACCCTCCTAATATTTCTTTGGAAACTTCAAGCCTTGAAAGAACTCCTGCACACACTCCTTGCAGAAACCTTTCGAATATTTCTGGGTATTTGACCTCTCAATTCTGTGCACTCCCTACAACAACAATCCTCAAATCCTTCCCTTAGTTGATAAGTCCTAAGACTCCCAACAGCCTATGCACACCTTGCACGATGTTTGTGCTTCACTTGCACTTCTGTTGGAATGAGAACAACGATATCCCTCCTGAGCTTTCATAGATAAACTCTGAACCTTCGTCAACGCACTCCTTGCAGACGTTTCACTGCACTCCTTGCAGGAACTTTTCTCACTCAGGATGAGAAACAATTGAAACTCATTCTCTCCCTCAGACTTCAAACATTCAATATGAAATCATACATGTACACAGTATTAAAGAAAATGCATAACCAAAGAGAATAAAACACTGTAAGCATACCATTCACCATGTATAAACATAAAACATCATAACACCATGAATTTTGATTCAAAGCTTCATATATTAATTCAAATCTCCTGTACATGGATTCTTCTCTAGAGCTTCTCTTCTCTATGCTAATGTGTTAATGATATAATGATACAAGAATGAGGGTGTCTATATCCATTTTCCCTCCTACTCTCTAAAATTGTCTAATCTATCATTTATATCTACCTACTTTCATTAACTGGCTTAAATGCCTTAATACAAAAGACGAATGGGAGAATTTTCCCCAGGTTCGTTTACAATCTCCAAAGTATAAATGTGAATATGTTCCTCTTAACTATTACGTTAATGACTTTGTTTCAGAATTCAAAATGGGTCTTTATGAAAACATGCTCTTTTCTTCCTCCGTGCGTCCAACTATTTCTTTGTCTTAGTTGCGCGCTTTGGTCTTTGCACGATGCTCCTGCATCATACTCCATCGCTTGAAAATTTTCATGAACTCCTGTTCATGAGCTCTTGCACAGTCTGTCCATGATTATAATTTCTGCTTCATCTTCCCTGTTTCCATCTTCAACTGGATGTCCCTTCCACTTGACCAAGTATTCAAAATACTCTTTTCTCCTGGTCTTCCCGCTGACTCTCTTGTCAATTGTTCTTTCCATCTGTGGATTTTTAGCTACAGGCATTTTTTTAGTCCATTGAACCTCTATCTGTTCATCCTTTTCTCCTGCTTCTCCAGCTCTATAAGGGTACAAATCCGCAATATTGAATATCGTCGAGATTCTGATCCCATCAGGTAATTCAATCTCATATGCATTTGCCCCAAATTTCTTCAAGACCTTGCATGGTCCAATCTTTTTCATTTTCAATTTGTTGTATATTCCCCTTGGGAAACTCTCCTTCCTCAGATGTGCAAGAATCAGATCACCAACTTCAAATTGAAGTTCTCACCTGTGTTGATCTACTCTGTGCTTGTATTCTTGATTTGAATTTTGCAATCGCTCCTTGACTCGGCTATGAAGCTCCTTCATTGCTTCTGCAAAATTCTTTGTGCTAGAACTCCTGAATTCATCTTGTTCTGAATATTTCAATTCAGAAACTCCCCTTGGTTGCATTCCATATACAATCTAGAATGGACTCTGCCCTGTGCTTCTGTTGATCGAATCATTATAAGAAAATTCTGCCTGTGGCAGAATATGATCCCATTGACTGTGGTGTTCAGTCACTAAGCTCCTCAGCAAATCTCCCAAGATCTAGTTGACAACTTCTGTCTGTCCATCCATTTGAGGATGATACACTGAGCTAAATGACAAACTCGTCCCCATATTCTTCCATAAATACCTCCAGAAATGTCCCACAAACTTGGTGTCTCGATCAGAAACTATGCTCCTTGGCAAACCTTGAAGTCTGATGACCTCTTTGAAAAATAGGTTCGCAATATGAGTTGTGTCGCTGGTTTTTTGGCATGGTATGAAATGTGCCATTTTTTAAAATCTATCTACCACCACAAAGATTCAATCAAATCCTCTTTGTGTCCTTCGTAATCCCAATATGAAATCCATGCTCACTGCATCCCATGGCCTTTCTGGTATGGGTAATGGCTGGTATAACCCTGTATTCTGCCTCTTCCCTTTTGTGTGTTGACAAATCCTACATCTGTCCAAAAATTTCTTAACATATGTCCTCATCCCTTGCCAAAAATATGAGCCATTCAATTTTGAGAACGTCTTATCATGACCGAAAATTTCGGCCAATCCTCCACTGTGTTTTTCCTTCAGCAGATTCTCCCTCATGGAGCATTTTGGAATACATAGCTAATTGCCCCTGAATAATAATCCATCCTGGATCATGTATTCAATCCAATGACTTCTGTCCTTGAGAATTGGATTCTCAGATGCCTCATATGCTTCCTTAAAGTCTGGTTCATCCTTGTACATTTCTTTGAGGTTATCAAAACCCAAAGTTTTGACTCTGAATTCTTGCATAAGCAAACATTTCTTGCTCAAAGCATCAACAACTCTGTTAGCAGTTCCAAAAATATGCTTGGTTACAAAAGTAAAATTCTACATGAATTCAACCCATTTAACATGCTTTTGGTTCAACTTGTCCTATCGAGTCACAAATTACAAAGTGTGATTATTGTTGTACAAAACAAACTCTTTGGGAACCAAATAATGTCTCCATTTCTTCAGTGCTTGTATGTCTGCATAAAATTCCTTGTCATATGTTGAGTATTTAATCTTCGCTTCATTCAGCTTCTCGCTGAAGTATGTGATCATTTTTTCATCTTGACTCAAGACTGCTTCCATCACAAATCCACTTGCGTCACACTTGACCTGGAATGTCTTGCTGAAATCTAGCAAAACCAAAATTGGTTGCTCCGTGATCTTCTTCTTCAGCAAGTTGAAACTCTTCTCTGCTTCCTCTGTCTAATGAAAAGATTTGTGTCTTTTCTTCATCGTATCCATCATCGGTGCACTAATCCCACTAAAATTTTGGATGAATTTCCTGTAGAAACTAGCTTAACCATGGAAGCTTCGAACTTCAAACACACCTTTCAGTGATGGCCAATTATTAATCTCATTCACCTTTTCCAGGTCCATTTTCAACTCATTTGAAGAGATAACAAAACCCAAATAAATGAGTTCCATCCTCATAAATGATGATTTCCTCATATTTATCAACAATTTCTCTTGCTGTAATCTCCTCATCACTGTAGCTAAATGCTTCAAGTGTTCTGCTTCAGTCTTGCTGAAAATCAGTATATTGTCAAGATATACAATGATGATTTTCCCTATGAAATCTTTCAAGACTTCATTCATCAACCTCATGAAAGTACTGGGTGAATTCATTAAGACAAATGGCATAACAAGCCATTCATATAGCCCTTCATTCGTCTTGAATGTTGTCTTCCATTCATCACCTTATCTCATACGAATCTGATGATATCCGCTTTTCAAATCAGTTTTTGAAAAAAATCTTTCTCCACTCAAGCAATCCATCAAATCATCCATCCTTGGTAATGGAAATCTCTATCTGATGGTAATCTTATTAATCTCTCTTGAGTCTGTACACATTCTCCAACCTCCACCTTTCTTTGGACCGAGCACTGTTGGAACAACGCATGGAATCAAGCTCTCTCTTACCAATCCTTTGTCCATTAAGTCTTGGACCTATCTCTTGACATATTCATTTTCCTGCAGCGTTAACCTATACTTTGCTTTGTTTGGTAAATTGGCCCCAGGTATAAGATCAATGTGATGACTCATACTTCTGATAGGTGGCAACGAACGGGGTAGTTTTTCCACTACTATATCAGTGAACTCTTCCAACAACTTCTGGATTTCCTCTGGTAAATCATCCACTCTTGTACTGGTCAAAACAATTCTAGGCTTCCTGACCGCAACAAATTGTGTTTCTTCCTTCTTCTTAACCTCCTTAAGAAGTTCCTTCCCACTCATGAGAAGTACAGTGTTGCTCATTTCTATTTTTTCTTCTTTGTCCTTAATCGGCAACAACATGTGAGTCCTTCCATTCTTCTCCAGGGTGTATGTGTTCTTTCTCCCATCATGAACCACATTTTTGTCATATTGCCACGGTCTACCCAGCAATAGATGACAAACATCCATGGGAATGAAATCACACAATATTTCATCCTTATATCCTCCTATCTTGAATTCAACTAAACATTGTTTAGTGACATTTACCTTATGTCCTTTTTGTAGCCATGAAACTCTGTATGGGCTTGGATGTACGATAGTCTCCAGCTCCATCTTTTCTACCATCTTAGTAGAAACGAGATTGTTTGTGATACTGTTGTCCATGATGACCTTGCATACCCTGTCTTTTTTTTTGCAAGTAGTCCAAAACAGACTATTCCTTTGGGCTGGGTTCTTTTCCTCTTTCTCTGGCTTTAAGAGAACTTTCCTCATCATCAAGGATCTTCCACCCTCAACATCTTCTACCTCAACATTCTGTCCTTGTGCTTCGGCAATGTGAGTTTCACCACTTTATTTCTTTCTGTTTGGACACTCATAAGATTTATGTCCATTTTTCCCACAAACAAAACATTTCACTTCACCTCCTCGGCCTCTTCCTCTTCCTCTAGCTTGAGGAAAAGTATTTCTATCGGCATACTACCCTCTCTATGAGCTTCCTCCTCTCTCATGTTGAGTTTGAGGTTTCTTCCCCTCTTCTTGAGGTTTCTGAGTTCTGTCTTGGGAAACTGCTTTGCCTCTAGCTTGACTTTTGCCTCGACCTCTTTGACCTTTCTTTTGGCTCATCTTTTCTTCAGCTTTTAGAGCCATCTAATAAGAATCTTCTATAGTTTGAATGATCATCATGCTCATCTCATCTTGGATGTCATATCTCAGACCATTCATGTACCTGGCAACTTTTTCATCATCACTTTCCCGATGACCTACCCTGATGTTTAACTTGTAGAATTCTTCAGTGTATTCTTTCACTGACATCAACTTCTATCTCAAATTCTACATCCTCCTAAATAGAGTAATTTGATAATCCTTGGGTATGAATTTGTCTTTCATCTTTGCAACCATTCTATCCCAGCTTTTGATTTTTTGCTTGCCTTTGCAGCGTCTGTTAGCCTGCAGTTCATCCCACCATAGTGCTTCATGTCCTTTAAGTCTAGCGACAACATGTTTGACCTTCCTGTCTTCCTCGACATCCTCATAGTCAAAGTATTTATCTAGAGATCTAATCTAGTCTAGAAGCTCTTCAACATCCAGGTTCCCTTCATACACTGGAATGTCCATATTTTCCCTGGAACCTATCCTTCCAACAGACCTGAATAGGCGTTCATCTGCAGCATCTTCGACTGTGACTTCTTCTCCATGTCCAGCTTCATTTTTACTGTCAGCCTCACTGATATCCCCATTGTCGACTGTGCGCCTCTGTGTTGTTTCCATGGCATCAATAGCCTGGCACGTAGTTCATGCATTTCTCTTTCCACTGCTGGATCAGTCATTGGTCTATCTCTTCTTCTTGGTGGCATGGCTGAGAAATTTCCTCTTTTCTCTGCTACATAAAGCAAAGAAATTTTCTGGGCTTTGATACCATAATGATGCAGACACCCGAAGCCTCGGGTCAAGGTCCGCTCACAAGATCGTTCAAACCTCCTTGAGTCGAAGTGGCTCTTTTGGATCCCTATCGGAACCTTCAATGAATCGATCCACAGGTCCTTATGATTGAGCCTACATGAACAAACACCAGATGTCCACCCAAACTTCCTTGACTATAATAACGTCACGCCCTTCACAAATTCGGGACTTCGGGTCTTCGCAATTTCGATATCCCTATTGTCAAGTCTCTCGGCCCTCCATTGCCGAAACCTGAAATGTCAATTCACCGAAATGTATTCAGCAAAGGTTGGCTTCTCACAGGACTTTCCGTTGATTTGGAATTTCAGACTTCATGACTTTGCGAATCCTGATGCAAGGCTTCCGGCTCTCCAACCCACAAAACCTCGAAACAGTCAACGAAGTTTTAACTCCACCTAGCGACAAGTGTGCCACCTTTCTTCACCGCTATCCTCTATCTCTAACACATATCCTTACCACCTGTCTCTCCAACCTTTCCATCTTTTTGAGACTCTTAATCCCAAAGCGCTACCTTCTCCTTTTCCCGACACCCGAAGTGATGAAATCTCGAAACTCCAATCCAATTCCTGTCGCAACTCGCGACTTCGAGACTTTCGTTCCACTGTGCTCAACTTCTTGTCGTCAGGATCCCCGAAATGCCAAAATGACACTTCCCACAGGTTCGATGGCTAATAAGTCTTTTCTCGATCCACCGCTTAACTTCTCTGCAGCTATCCTGGATCCTACGGTCCTCTCTATTTCGTGAATCCTCCACAGAGAATTTTGACCGCTCGTTCCTCCTTGACGACTTCTGTGAAAAGAACCAAAGTTCTTCCACCGAAACTTAACTTCTGCGAGACGTTTTCAATCTCCACCTCCCTTTGGGTACTTTCAAAGGTGTTGACCCTCCTGATCTTTCTCTGGCAACTTCAAGCCTTGAAAGAACTCTTACACTTACTCCTTTCGGCAACCTTTTGAATACTTCTGGGTATTCGACCTCTTGATTTTGTGCACTCCCTGCAACAACAATCCTCAAATCCTTCCCTTAGTTGATAAGTCCTAAGACTGCCAACAACCTACGCACACCTTGCACGACATCTGTGCTTCACTTGCACTTCTATTGGAATGAGAACAATGGTATCCCTCTTGAGCTTTGAGAGATAAACTCTGAACCTTCGTCAATGCACTCCTTGCAGGCGTTTCACTACACTCCTTGCAGGAACTTTTCTCACTCAGGATGAGAAACAATTGAAACTCATTCTCTCCCTCAGACTTCAAACATTCAATATGAAATCATACATGTACATAGTATTAAAGAAAATGCATAACCAGAGAGAATAAACCATTGTAAGCATACCATTCACCATTTATAAATAGAAAACATCATAACACCATGAATTTTGATTCAAAGCTTCATATATTAATTCAAAGCTCCTGTACATGGATTCTTCTCTACATCTCTCTGCTACAACTCTCTTCTCTTCTCTATGCTAATGTGTTAATGATCTAATGATACAAGAATGAGGGTTTCTATATCTATTTTCCCTCCTACTCTCTAAAACTGTCTAATCTATCATTCATATCTACCTACTTTCATTAACTGGCTTAAATGCCTTAATACAAAAGACGGATGGGAGAATTTTCCCCAGGTCCATTTACAATCTCCAAAGTATAAATGCGAGTATGTTCCTCTTAACTATTACATTAATGAATTTGTTTCAGAATTCAAAACGGGTCTTTATGAAAATGTGTTCTTTTCTTCCTCTGCGCGTCCAACTATTTCTTTGGCTTAGTCACGTGCTTTGGGCTTTGCACGATGCTCCTGCATCACTATGGATGCCTCCTGGTAGTAGTGGCTCTGTCAACAGTATTTAAGTCCTTTTATAAACATCATGACTCTCTGATTAAAACACAAATCCAGGTTATAATCCTATGTAAAACCATTATTTCCTTCTTTTCTGATATTTTTCTATAAATCTGAGCTAATCTTAATATTATGTAATATTAAAATCGATTTGTTTCAAAGCAGCTTAAAATTATATCCAATTCTTATTCTTCTTCCCTGCAATGAAAGTTTAATAGGTCAGAGATAACTGCTTCGCCCAGTGAGTCACCATTTGTTGGGCCCCAACAACCCCCTTCTTTATTTTTAATCAAAATCTATGGTCCAGCGAAATTTTACTTGGATTCTTCATTTTTTTTTCCTTTGACTTGACTGGATTGGTATTGGTTTGATTTGTTTCGAGGTTGGTTTGAGTTTATGTTCTTTTGTTTGTTTTGAATTTCATGAAATTCAAATGCCATTTCATTTTTCAAACTCTGTTGATGGACGAGCTTCATAATTTGGGAGTTTGTTATTACCTCTTTCTTATTAAATTTATCTGCTATGAAAATAGCTTGGTTGAAGACATGGACTAATAAAAATTATTTTACAGGAAGAACGCTTATTGCGACACATCTTTTCTATGAAATTTGTTCACATTTGATCAAATTTGAATGAGGAAGATACAAACATAGAAATCTTAATTTAAACGAAAACATTAATTTTTATCAGCAATTTACTTTCGTTTAAATTATGATTATGGTTTTGTCTTTTTCTCAATAGAAATCATTTAAAAAAAATCATTTGGTAGGTTTAATTAATTAAATTATTTTGTCAGTTTGCATCTCATTTCAAAATAAAAAAAAATAAAAAAAAGAATTATCTATCATTTGTTTGATTTTGTGAAAACCCAAAATTAATATTTTTCTCCTCTCCATCAACTTGAAGCTTCCAGAATTTTAAGATCATATTTGAAAGGAAAATATAAGCAATATTTGTTTAGAGCTTATAGTTAGTTTAAATTCATTTTAATTTTATTGTTCTAGATTTTGTTTTATTCACAATTTTTAGGTTATTAATTTGGTTTCTTTTTGTTTCACAGGTTTCTATTATCATTTATTTGGTACAGATCTAATCATGGCTTAATTTTATTATCTAAATACGTTCAAGATAATTGATCCAAAAATAATGTTGGATTGTTGCAAATAATTTATGAGCAACAATAAATAAGATTTGGAAATGCGTTCAAGAACATACAAATGATTTTGCGGGACTTATTGCAGCCAAACCGTAAGGAATCTGAAGAAACGGTTGAAAACATATCTGCAGAATGGACCCATTTATCTGACTCACGATAATTTTCCCAAACAAATGCACAATTTGAGAGATACTTTTGGAAAATTTCAGGTGGCAGAATTATTAGTGACGCCCAGACTGTTCATTCATTGCATAAATATATGAGAAATTTCAAAGCCCAGGGGAGCCAGGAAATTGAGAGGATGATTTGTATACTTTATTTTTTGTATATTATTTCTTTTGTAAACTTTTTTTCTTTTCAAACGGAGTAATAGATGGTTGGAATTTTGGGAGAATGGATGAGTACTCTCGAAGAAGAATATGAAATTCCAGATTGCTTAATGGCTTTTGTCCTGTGAGTAAAATGGTTTTGTTTTCATTATAATATCTTCATATTCTTTGAGTAATTGATTATGCATTGATTTAAATTAGCTTTAGTGTGTTTTTATCAATACATGATTAATTACTATCATTTATGTATTAATTTTGTCAATCTTTAAGAGTCTATTATCCCAATTATCTTGATCTTGGTGATTGTATTATTTTGATACAAATCTTGTATTATATTGACTTTATTCATATAATTCAGATTTGTAAAGATATAATTGTTCAATGGAGGTTTTTCTTATTGTCCATTAATCTATTATATCTTCACTAAGGATCATAATTTGAATGTTGTTCTTTATGCATTTTAAATAAGATTTAAATTGTCAGTCAAAGTGATTTTTATCCTAACACTGTCAAAATCTTAGAATTATACAACCTTCTGCTATAGATTTCTCTTAACAGACAGGTTGTTGGAGAAACGTTATACAGGACAACCAAAAGTTCTCCTTAAATACTAGCCAATTATTGGTCTGTGCATTTCCTCTTGGACCATATGATGGACTTATTTTTCTGAAACTATATGGGATGCAGTTTAATCTTTGGCTTTCATCCTTTTGTAGACTATGCAATGTTATTGTTGTTTCTCATATAATTTATGTACATGAAATCTTATTTGTATTGAACTAGCTTTAGATTGTTCTGCATATAACTTTTCATGTTATGTTTTTCTTTATATGGTTCATTATATTTTGGTTCTTTTAATATCTGTGATTAATCCTCTATCTATGCATTTTGAGTTTACATCTAATTTTGGTTAGTTGGTAACACCATTTGCTGAGAGTTGGAATTTATTTAAATTTTAGCTATTGGACATTTTAAAGTGACATGAGATCAAATCTATTTGTCTTTATGTTATCATAGACTTGTTCTGAAATATAAAAGACTTTCTTGAGTTGTTTTAGGAAGTATCATTCTTTCTTTTGTCATAGATTTATACTTGACATGGGTTAAGTGGAGCTTATACAAACACAAAAAGACGAATCTAGCTTAGTACTGTTGATCAACGCTGGGTTAGATAGTTTATATTTTATTTGAACTGTTGATTTGCGAATGAATAATGATTACATCATTTAAACATTAAATGCTTTGTCCATTATTGTTATATAATTTATAATATTTTTCACTCATTGTTTATTATTTTGTCATTTATAGTACAAAAATAGTTTCCTTTATTTTTCACCTTGTTTTGATCCATTAGTTGAAAACAACCATTTTCACAAGGATTTATTTAAACCTTGTAATTGTACATATCTATTGTATATAATACTACTATTAGTTAAGAAATTGTATAAATGTATTGTTTGATACGATTGTACACCTAGTTAGTTTACATCTTTTAATTATTTTAGAATCCTAGTTGGCTAACGGAGTCATAAAACCCGTCAGGATAGATTATCCCAAATGGCTTGGGTTAAATAGACAACCCCATTCTGAATCTTCCCTTATTGTTGACGGTGTGTCATAAACGCCCGTCAATAGTACCGCAACCTGCAATCGTGCATTCTACAAAATTACCCATTCACTTCTATGACCCGCATAAAGACCTCTTCTTGTACTTGGTCTATTTTATCATTGTGGATGTGGGAGTTGTCCCTTCTTACCTTTTTTATTCTTCATGTTCCACATCTCGCAACCCACATTCAGCATATTGCACTTGTGTTGGAAACCCTACATATGTTTTCTATTTGAATGATAAATGACACTTCCTGTAGTTTCCTTCACCTCATCCTGTAAATATCACTATTTGAGGGTGATTATTGGGTTATAAAAAAGATGTTTGATTATTCTTGTTTTATTTTTATCTTGCGTTTTCATGTTGGATTCATGACTGTAAGCATGAATCAAGCAGTAAAACTTGATTTCGAATTTTAATTCTATCCAAGGCTTGGTTTTTAAAAGGGTCAATGGGCTTACATCTACCTCATTCTAATGATTTTTCTTTTTTTGAGCTTATCATATATCGATGAAATACTTATGTTGAGTTGCTCTTGGAATGTAAGCTAATCTTTTTGGATCCTTTGTAAATATACCAAAAATCGATTTTCATTTGGTTTGTAAAAACATATCCATTCCTAACCTTTGCAAAATGAGTATACCTATTACATGTCATGGGAATTAAACACACTAGGATCGTATCTTGTACTTCATTTTAGCTGGCAGGTTGAATTAGTAGGCCTCTCATTACAAGCTAAGGTCTTGTGTTATGCTCTATACTCAAAATGTTCATTACCAGAAACGCCCAAATTTCATGACTGAAACCCTTATGCTTATGTTATGGTCGCGTTGGTCTGTTGTTAGTTTTTTTTCCATCGTATTAGCTCAGACTTGCCTCGTTTACTACTACCTCCTAATCCCATAAGTAGTTCGGGTCGCCCTTGTTAAAATATTTTTGAACCCTTAATGGCCCCTGTCGTTCGAATAGAGCCAAATGGCTATCAAACATTGCTTCTTTATGATGATGCAAGTGAGGATCTAAAGAGACAGGGTTGGGATATGTTTATTAAGAAGTTCCAGGGGTATAACTTGCAAGTGGCCAAATAATTCAACCTAACGTTTGATAGATATAGAGCAAAGGTTGGTGATTTGTAGTTGGAGATCACCAAAAAAAATTTGAGTGAAGCTACAGGGCTCCCTCTCACTAGTCAAAAGTGGTTCAAAAATTCAAAATTGGACAAAGTACCCTGGAGTCTTTTCATCACCTCCAGAAAGATTAGTTAGTGTGACAAAGGTATTCTGATCTCCCTGCTCAAGGTTAGATGGCATGGTCTGTTAGTAATTTTAAAACAATTTATTACCTGTGAAAGTCGTTATGGCCTGGTCTTCTTTTACCATGTGCGATTTCTCATCCATTTTATAGGCTTCAATTTGAATGTGTCTTTTTATTTTCTAAGGAGTCTGTATAAAATGTCGAAGAGATACAAGAAGTAGAATCTAGATTCTAGCCTATTTCACCATAGTTTGATTAAATTATTGTTGGTTCATTGTTTGAAAACCCTGGGTGACGATTGGAATGGGTTCTTAGCTCAAAATTGTTTTGTTATAGTAAATCCTATAGAAACCCCTGTGATGGATAAGCTTATGATAGAAAAACCTCTTGATTTCTCAAGTGGCAAGCCAAAGTTTTTGGATAAAAACCCTCGTGAAGGGGCATTGTCCAATCAACTTTTATGTGGGAAACAGGGTATTAGTGTTGAATTTATAGAAACTCATGTGCATGAACCGATTGTCTTCCCTAACCCTACTGTAAAATCCGACAATAAAAACCCTCACAAATAGTAAAAAAAGAATCAAGCAATGTTAGGGTTTCGTAATAAGAGGGTTGGTCGACTCATTTCAAGGAGTCTGCGTAATAGATCCAAGCCTCATATGATCTCGATAGATTCAATCGAGATCCATGAGGATTCGGACTTCGATATTGAAAGGTTTCTAGCATAGGAATATCTGAATTGTCCCAAACCGGATCCTAATCAACCATTTGATTATGTTAACAACCTCTCACCATGACTCAAAGACAACAATGGTTTTACTGGTATTAAGCTCGGTGAAAGGCCGACAATGGGTAGCGTTGATGTTCTTGCACCCAATTATACACTCATCGATAGGTTACTCCTTCTGTGCATTGTGAAGTATTCTTGCATTGGATTGAGTAGTATTATAAAGACATCCCCATTCTCCAAGCAAGGATCAAATCTCTCATGACTCAAAATGAATCGTTGGCAAACGAAAAACTGTGAACTCAAGGAAAATGCGTAGAGACAAGCGAAGTGTCTAAAAAGGACAAGCAATATTGTTATAAAAAATGTTGACAGTGTAAAGGTCATGATAAATTCTAAGATATTGTGATCCATTTTTTGTTATTAGTTAAATGGTAAGATTGATTTTTGTTACAATCATGCTTTCTTTGTTTTTTTTTCTAATCAAATTAGATGAATTTGGATTTTTGTTACCAATAATAAGACTGGATATAGAATCGAGAGATTCTGTAGCCAAGTCATTTTTCATATAAAATTTAGAAATTGTTAATCTGGTAACACCAAATCCTCAAGGGGCTGTCATGCGAGAAATTGTTCGTCAATCACTCATAAGAACACAAAGTTCCTTGGCCCGCATTAAACAACCTGGTAGGCCACGTAATCAACCCTTAGATTTCTTTGATATCAGAGAACAACTTGAATGCACTGGTTTGCATTTAAACCCTTTAGGAGACGATACTATCAATCCTACCAAGGCACCTGTTCTTGGAGCCAGGGGATTTGGTATTCCACCTTCCCCACCTCATTCATCTCCATCGTCTTCAGGAGGAGAATATTCTGACGAAGGCAGTTCCTCAACCGAACCATCTCAGCCTTTGACACCACCTACACCCATGGAAAACCAAAACAATCCCACCATACCTTGGCTTGATCAAGATGTTGTCGCTGTACCTAGACCCCAACACCCATTACCAAAGCACCCAGAGAAATGGTTACCTAAATTTGATCCGGATTCCAAGCAATCTGCCAAGGATCACATAAAGAAATTCATGCTGGCCATTAGGCTCTAAAGTGTAGAGCATGAAGATGTAGTATGTAGACTCTTTCCTTATACGTTTGAGGGAAATGCCTCTACATGATATTTCACCCAAAATCCCTAAACCATTGTCTCTTGGGAAAAATTTGAAACCTGTTTCTTAGAGAAATTTGGAGATGATAAATCTCCTGAAGTCTTAGTTATGGAACTTTCCAGCCTAAAAATGAACCCTAAGGAGAAAGTAAAATATTTTAACCAAAGGTTCCTTACGTTAAAAAACTGAATTATCGTTGATTCAATGCTTGCTAAAAGTCTTTTTGTTGCATATTACACTAAAGCTATACACAATAATGTAGCAATTTGGGTTAAAAGGTCTAAGAAGTCTACATTACTGGAAGCTTTCAAGGAGGCAAGCCAAATCGAAAAGGATATATTAATCTTGAAAGATAATCTCAATAGTGAAACTGAAATAGCCCCATCTTCTAAGAAGAAAATAGAAATCCTTACTAGGCCTTCCCAAGCCAAAAGCCAACCAGAAACTTTAGACTTAGAGAGCCTGCAAAAGGTTGTCCAAAAATTATCAAATCAAGTCATAGACTTGAATAAATCGGCCGAAGAGGCATCCTCAAGCAAAGGAAGTTTTAAACCTCCTTTTAGAAATCCTTTTCCTCCCAATTGGCCAAATATGACCACTAAAGGTATCAATTTCAAAAGCTTACAATATGCTTTGCAAACTATTCTGGAAGCACATGATAAATCTGCCCCTCCTGAGAGTTCTTAAGATGTAGTTGAGGGAGAAATAGTTGAAGAAGAGGATTCATCTCCCAATATCTTCGGGCACTTTTCTGACAATATTTTCCAAGAAAACTTTGAAACTGTCCACCCTTACAACAAAATGAGCAAAACACAAAGTAAACCATCTTCCGAAATGAGTAACAATGTGCCTCCAAAACAACCTAAGAAAGATGAAATAAAACAGAGTTTAGCAGCTCCATTTTTAGAATATGACTTGATTGAAGATCTGAAAAAACTAAGAGCTAATATTTATGTTTATGAGATTTTGATATTTCCTCTGATTCTGCAGAAAATGCTTCAGAATATTGCAGAAAACAACAAGAACAATGATCCTAGCAGTAAGAAGACTGCATAAATCATTTCTAAAACAACAAAAAAGATCCCTACTAAAACCACACCCGAGCTTCCTGATAAAAGGGATTCATCTGAAAAAACTGTATCAAATGTAGATAAAATTATTTCAGGGACAATGACAAAAATCAACAGAATTCTGATGTTAATACTATTAAAAATGTCCCACCTTTCTTACTGACTTTTGAAAATTTCAATAGAAATGTATGTAATTGCATGGTAGATTCCGGTGCATCATCAAATGTTATGCCTTTATATGTTTGCCAAAAAATTCACGTAGAAGTTCATCCTTCTAGTTTCAAAATCATTCATCTTGATCGGACGAACGTTAAGGTAATCGTTGAACTTAAGAATGTGTTGGTTAGGATATCTTCTAATCCTAAGGTTCACCAAATTATTGACATCATTGTTGTTGATATCCCTAAAGTCTATGGTTTGTTCTTGAGAAAGGATTGGTCCGAGCAACTGCATGGTTATTTTGCAAAAGATTGGTCTCATTTGTGGCTGCCAGAAAATGGACAGCCAAATAGAATTAGGATTAATCATGAACACTATCTCAAGAAAACCGTGATGGATTTGAATGATGTAAATGAACCATTTACTACATCCGCCAATTCATTTGAAATGGAGGGAATGAACACTTTCTTTGGTAACTTCATGACCGCGATTTCCCTCATCACAAATCATGAACAACAGTTGGAACTCATGACATATATTCAATCACTAGCTTTGCCAAATGTGTCAAACACTGCTGACGAAACTCAGATATGGTCACTGTACTTCGACAGATCCAAATCCAAAGAAGGAGCTGGTGCAGGATGTGCACTCATTGACCCCGTAGGTAATAAGACTCTCATTGCTTGTAGATTGGATTTCGAGTGCACTAACAACACCACCGAATACGAGGCACTTTTTCAAGGACTTGGGAAAGCTGTAGATGTGGACATAAGGAACTTAATGGTATTCATTGATTCAGAAATTGTGGTCAGGCAGGTAAGAAATTCCATACATTGCCTATCACCACATCTGAATAGTTACCAAACTGAGGTATGGAATCTAATGCAATTTTTTTCAACATTTAATATAAAATCCATTCCTAGATTAAATAATTCGGAGTTCGATTTATTGGCTAATGTCGCTTCTAAAATTTTTCCCACAGAGGGACTTTCTGCTAATGCATTCTCATTTGAATTATTGTTCAGGCATTTGATCCCAGATAACATTACCAATTGGAGGGTGTTCGACGATGACCAACAAATCATCGACTTCTTGCATATGGAGGACACTTTCAAAGGTGCAATTATCGATGAAGGCACTCATGATGAAAAATATCCACAACTTCATGGTAATATCAGATCCTAGATCTCATGAATCGACGTCCGATTTGGTAAATTCTATTCCTAAATCCATGCTAAGACTAGAAAAGTTCTATGACTTGCATGATAAATTTAGAGGGTTAGTAAATTGTAAAATGAAAAGTTCTTCTCTTGTTTATGAAATAGTCAACATAGGAACTAAAGAAAATCCCCAAAACATTAATTTGGGAAAAGGATGTTCCAAGCAAGAACGATTTTCTTTTATAAAATTGTTTAAAGAATTTAAAGACATTTGTTCCTGGACGTATGACGACCTGAAAACATTTGATCCTAATATCATACAACACATCATCCCCATGAAACCCCAGACTCAACCTTTTCATCAAAAGATGAGAAAGATGCACCCTAAGTTGGAACCCACTGTCAAGAAAGAACTAAATAAATTATTGAATGCAAATATAATCTTCCCGGTGAGACACACACAATGGGTGTCTAATCTAGTTCCTATAAGGAAAAAAAGTGGCAAAATACGACTCTATGTCAAATTTCGTAACTTAAACCAAGTGTTAGACAAAGATAATTATCCCATTCCTCCAATGGAACAAATACTTCAACAAGTTTCTGGTTCCTAAATACTATCTTTGTTATATAGTTTTTCAGGATACAACCAAGTCCTCATGTCTTCGTCGGACCAACTCAAAACCACTTTTTGTACCCCATGGGGTACTTATGCCTACAGAAAGATGCCTTTTGGGCTTATAAATTTTGGGGCCACTTTCTAGAGAGAAATGGACATTGCTTTCATGGTTTCCTAAATCAATCAATAGTGGTCTATCTTAACGATGTAAGCATTTTCTCAAAAAACAAGAAAGATCATTTGTCTCACCTCAAGGCAGTCCTAGAACGATGCCGCAAGTATGGAATATCTCTTAATCCTAAGAAATCGGTCTTTGCAGTTGAAAAAGGAAAATTACTCGGGTTCATAGTGTCTAAATATGGAATTATTATCTATCCATAAAGAACCCAAGATATTGCTAAACTTTCCCCTCCCTCTTCTAAGAAAGCCATGCAGTCATTTTTAGGCAAGATTAACTTTGTCAAAAAGTTTGTCCCAAGTTTTTCAGAAATAGTAAGGCCATTGCAGAACTTAATTAAAAAGGATGTTCAGTATTGTTGAGGACCACAAGAAAATAAATCCTTTGATTCAATCAAAAAATCCATAGTGGAAGCCCCTTCCTTGATGAGTCCCGATTTCTCGCAAGATTTCACTCTTTACAATTTCGCCTCCAACCAATCTTATGTTGTTGTGTTAACACAAAAGAATGCCGAAAGAAATGAGATCCCTATTGCCTTCATGAGATCAAATTTTAAAGGGGCTAAACTGAATTACCCAGTTGTAGATCAACAGGCTTATGCGGTTTTTAAAGAAGTGAAACACTTCTGATATTATTTGCTGAAATATAGAACCAAAGTCATCGTCCCTTATCCTGTTGTTAGAAACCTATTAGTACAAAAGGAATTGGTTGAAAAATGGGAAAACTGGATGACATTGTTACAAGAATATGACCTCAAAATAACCCCTGCACAACTTGTTAGAGGTCAAGGCCTATGTAAACTAGTAGTTGACTTAGTTGAAGAATAGGAAAATCAAATTAATATCTCAACTGTAAATCATCATAATGAAAATCAGATCTATTGTACACAAGTTGTTACTAATTCTTGGTATGATGACATAAAATCTTATCTAACACATGGATCCGCTCCTCACTACCTTCACCCTAAAAACATAAGAGCACTCGGGTTAAAATCTGCACCTTTCTAGCTCATAAATGATGTATTGTTTCAAAATAATTTCAACGGTGTTCTTATCCGTTGTTTGGAAAAAGAAGAATCAGAAAAAGTTGTTGACCAATTGAGAGGGGGGGGGTGAATCAGTTGTTACCATTCTTAAACAATTATTCTTATTTTAAACTCTTTACAAAGCACCCAATGACAATCACAATAATGCAAGGAAATAAGTAATAGTACATTCAACATCAGTCACGCATATGATAAACACATAGACAGATATTTCTTGAGGAAACCCATAGAGGGTAAAACCCTCTACTTCTTTATATGATAAATAATCTTTACATTCTTTACATTATCATACATATGAGCACCAACTCATAATGAGGCTGCAACCTCTGTTTTGCAAGCTGCTACTTGCTGAGAGCACCAAATCTCTGGTTTCTCTAGCACCAACTAGAAGGAAGCACCAACTCCCTAGGTTTCTCTAGCACCAACTAGAAGGAAGCACCAACTCCCCAAGTGTTCCAGCACCAACTAGATGGAAGCACCAACTTCCGATCATATAGGCACCAACCTGTAAAATAGAGAACAACAGTTCTCCCTTCAACCACCCTGCCACCTTGGTTTCTTTGGCTACAACCAGATGGAAGCTACAACTCCCTGCTTTCAAGAACCCACTTGAACCACTAAGGAAAACCGTCCTCCCTAACACCTCCATACCACCTTGAAATATAAATCTTTGTTACTAAAACTTATTACAAAGACATAAATTTCTTCAATGGATTACCAGTTTCATCATTGTTCTACTACATTGCGTTGCTCTATTTGCATCAATGTCTTCTACACACTCCTCTGCGCTTTATGTCCTTCTCAATCTATGCACTATATGCCATGTCCATTTACTGCACCATTCCTCTGATGTGCATTTCTTCTGCTACGTTCTCACACCTTCTTCACTTGTCTATTCCCTATCACAACAACCCTCCTCTCTTCTTCCTTTTGCATTCTTATAATCTTTGTCCTCCTTGTGCATCCCTCTACTCCTTTCTCCTGCATGCTCTCCTCCCCGCCAATGTCCACCACATCAGGGTCTTCACTACCACTTTCACAATACCACCGCCTCACTCCTATGCGCCACATTGTGTTACTCTATTCTTCATCTCCTTCTCCTTTTGAGTGCTCTGCTTGATCATCATGGTAACTCTTCAGCTTCTTTGGTGGTTTCCCATGCATCCATCATCACTGGGTGTTATACTGAGATTCCTCAACTGCTTTGGCACTTGAAACTCTTTGTCTTCTTTGTCATAGACGAGCTCATCCTCTGGTAGAAACCATCAGTTGTTTCTAACAGTTACACTCTAGAGTGAAACAGTAGCCTTCTGATCTTATTCAATTTCATTTGCACCGTTGGATTGACTTCATAGACTCTGGCATTCATTTCACCATTCCGCACTTCAGCATTTCGGGATCACTGTGGTGAAAATTTTGTTATACTCCATGTCCCATTCCATGAAACTCCAAAATGGAGCTTGTCTGTATTAGCTCCTATCATTTTGGTCATTTCACATTTCGGCCTTTCACAATTTCGCATGTCGCGAAATCCTGTTGCGAGGCACCTAGTCCATGTCGCAATTTCGCCTTTCGGGATTTCACGATTTCACAATTCTTGTGATGAGATATCTTGATGCTCCATGTTGTGATCCCTGAAACTCCAAAATGGAGCTTGCCAATTTGATCTCTTCTCTACATCTCTTCGATCTCCAGATCAACGGTCCACGAAACGTGGTGATCAGATGGCTATCCTCTGCCCCAGGACTTCATCCTTCGGGACTTTGGGGGAGTGATGGAGTTAAAACTCCCTAAGCAAAAACTCTCGGAGTGAGGTTAGTCTTTCATCACTCAATGACATGTCGTGACCCGAGTGGCTTCCACGTGTCAGTGTCTTCCACCTGTCCTTTCTGATGTGGTCTGCAACATTCACCTCCTGGATCTATCGGCCCAGATTACTTCGCTATTTCGCATATTGCGTTTTCAACATTCTTGATGTGAATGTTCTTCACTTCCAAGTCTCAGTCTGTGAAAACACGAAATGGAGTCAGATCAAATTTTTGGCTTTTTGCACTTCACAACTTTGGGATTCCTATTGTGAGAGTCCTTGACATCTCCAACTCTCGGTATCCAAACCTCTGGTATGGAGTCTTTGACATTTCGCGATTTCGCATTTCATGACTTCAGGTTTCATGACTTCAGGACTCCTGTTAGTAAGAGTTATTGACATCCCCAACTCCCGGTATTTGAAATCATGGTATCCGAAACTGTCTCTTGCTTTCAGGGTTTTGGCATTTCACATTTCGCGATTTCGGGACTCTTGATGATGAAGAATCTTGACTCTTCCAAATCCTGGTACCAAAAATTTTCCTCCTTCTTCTGGGATTTTGGCGTTTCACATTTCACGATTTTAAGACTCCTGATGATGAAGAGTCTTGACTCTTCCAACTCCCGGTAATCGAAACTCCAAAATGGAGTTATTTCCCGATATGCGAAACTCTTCATTTATGTGCCTATTTTGGGATTTTGGGATTCCGGATTTCGCAACTTTGGGACTCCTATGTTGAAGAGTCTCAACTCCTGAATTCTCAATATCCCGGTATCCGAAACTACAAAATGGATTTTACGCTTCTGATCTTTTCATGCAATTATTCCTGCACTGCTGGTCTTCCTTGCCTGCCTGTTTGCCATCAAATAAACAAGCACACTCTTACACTCTTCGTGCACCTCTGCACTATCTCTTCTAAGCTTATGTTGTCCCTGTTTTTCCAACACTGCATACTCTGATATTTCCATCAATGACACGCATACCTGCCTGTAAACATGCCAAAAATCTCCCCCTTTGGCATTGATGGCAACCTTGAACGACTCCACTAATCTGTTTGGACCTCCAACTGTAGCATCGGTCCAGACCACTTCTTTTATCCCCCTTTGACATCAATGTCAAAGAAAACATGCTCCCCCTGAGCTATTGCAGTATTTTTAGGAGGTATCAGATATTCAATCAATACAAAACTCCCCCTAATAGGATGGACTCTCTTAGGTGTGAGACAGAATGACACCCAACTTCTCTCTGAGATATTCAAATGGTGTCTTGGCTAGGGGTTTAGTAAAGATGTCTGCAATTTTTTCTGTGGTTGAAATGTAGTGGACCTGAACAACCTGATTGGTGACTTGCTCTCTCAGAAAATGGTATTTTATGGGAATATGCTTGGTCTTGGAGTGGAATACAGGATTCTTGGACACACTGATGGCACTAGTGTTATCACAATGAATTGGGATCGGTGCAGCGTATTTTACCTCCAAGTCTGCAAGTGTCTAAATCATCCATAATACCTGAGTGCAATAGGTAGCAACAAGAATGTATTTTGTCTCTATAGTTGATAAATAAATGGAACCTTGCTTTTTACTCAACCATGCTACTAGAGAATCTCCTAAGAAAAATGTGCCTCCACTCGTTCTTTTCCTTTCATCCATGCAGTTAGCCCAATCATCATCTGAGTAGGATGATAATTGAAAATTATGATTCTTAGGATACCATAGGCCATAGTTCATTTTTTCTTTCAAATATCTGAATATCCTTTTGACAGCTAGAAAATGACTTTATTTAGGTGCAGACTGATATCTTCCTACCATTCCAACAACATGCATTATGTCTGGGTGAGATGTTGTGATATACAGTAGGTTTCCTATCATTGACCTATATGAACTTTGATCAACATCAGGTGAGTCATCATCCTTGCTTAATTTTCATCCAGTAACCATAGGTGTTCCCACAGGTTTATAATATTCCATTTGAAACCTTTTCAACATTTCTCTTAGATATTTTTCTTGAGAAATGAACATCCCTTCAGACCTCTGAGTAATTTGCAGACCAAGAAAAAATGATAGTTCACCTATCATAGACATTTCAAACTCAGACTCCATGGCAGAAGCAAACCATTTTACCAATGAATCCTTATTACATCCGAAGATGATGTCATCTACATAGACCAACACAACAAGAAAATCATCACCCTCTATTTTGATATATAGATTGTTGTCAATTGTTCCTCTCTTGAACCCTTTGTCTTTGAGATACTTACCCAGTCTGTGATACCAGGCATGAGGAGCCTGTTTTAACCCATATAAATCTTTCTTCAACTTGCATACTAAGTTAGGGTTATCAGACAGTTCGAAACCCTCTGGTTGTTCCATATAGAATTCTTCATTTAAATCTCCATTTAGAAAAGATGACTTGACATCCATTTGATAGACTTTAAACCTTTTATGAAAAGCATAGGCAAGAAATATTCTAATAGCTTCTAACCTTGCTACGGGTGCAAATGTTTCATCAAAATCCAGTCCTTCTATCTGAGCATACCCTTTACAGACCAATCTTTCTTTGTTCCTGACAACTTGTCCCTGCTCATTCAATTTATTCTTAAAGATCCATTTGGAGCCAATGGCATTTTTACCTTCAGGTCTATGAACCATCTCCCATGTATTGTTTTTCTCAATCTAATCAAGTTCATCATTCATTTCTTTAATCCAATTGTCATCTTTGCTAGCTTCATTAAAATTCTTGGGTTCCAGCATGGATACAAAATTTATATGTGATTGTTCAGTGTTTTTGATTAGTTTTATCCTGGTTTGTACACCTTTGTCTTTTTCACCAATTATCTAACTTGTAGAATGATTCTTTTGAGTGATTCTGGAGGAGGAATTTGAAGTTGTCTGCTGATTTGAATGATCTAAAAATGAAGAAGACTTGAAATACTTGAAATTATTTGCAATGTAAATGTTATGTATTTAAAGCAAAAGGATCAGTTTGCAACACATAGATTAAGGGATTACTTATGAAAAATACACATAGACAACAACATAATCAATGAACATAAGCACATAAACACAAAAATTGATAAAGGAGTTCACCCCTCTCTTGGGATACATCTCCTGGTCCAGCTTCCAATGGATCATTATTATTAATTTCTCAAAAGTGCTCAAAAAAATCTCTTACAATGATCAAACTGACAAACCGACTGCTCCAATGGCTTCAGAGCATCCAAAAACCCCTGTCTAGGCTCTTTTGGCACCTCAATCGGTCGAAAAACGAAGAAGTTAGGCCTCCTGGAAGTCTCTCCCTTCAAGCTTGTTGTCTCTGCATCTACAAATTGCACCCTTGTCAAATGAACCTGGCACACATGCAATTTAAAGCGTGAAAACCTAGCACCGGGTGCAACCACGCTAATGGTGCAAACTGTAGGATGATTAAGGGCATGCTAGCCCCTAACCACCTAGCACCTGGGCGTATGAGGGTCATGTGACTGTGCGTGTTGGCAAAAAGGGATTAAAAACTTAACCGTTTAACTTCCGCACTCCCGGTTGGTCACATGGCACAATGCAAAGGACCAAGGGCTATGTTAAAACCCTGCGCGCCAACCGTTACAACCACAATGTAACCACGGATATACACATACACTCTGTTATAACCGCGCATATATATATATATATATACTGGCCACATGAAACAACTATGCGACCACGGGATGGGGCTAAGCCCCGGCCCGACCCCGACCATATATACAACATATGCAATTGAAATAAATTAAAACACATATGGATAATAAGAAACATGCGGCGGTCCAGTGGTCAGGGGGATGTGGTGAAGTCTTTACATTTTGAGGAGGTCCGGGGGTCGAACCCCATGGACACCAAAATATTTTGATTACAACAACCAATATAAAGGTGCCACGTGGCAGCCCTTGACTAGGCCATGTGGCATCAAACCACCAACCATATGTTGACACGTGTCAAAACATCATTCGACCTCAACTGCCAACCAAACTTTGCCACGTCATCAGATTCCATGTCATCGTATGGTCCGTACGACCCTGCCACATTAGCCTGTACGGACTGTATAGTCAGCATCATTTTTTTACCTGTTTGACTTTATGAACAAATTGCAATATCTCTTGCTCCCGACGTCCGTTTGAGACGAAACAAGTTGTGTTGGGTTTGCAACAATGAGGCCTACACTCTCGTTCGGTTTGAAGCGATTCTGAGCACTTTGAATTTTTGAGCAAAATTTGATCCCATGATCATTGAGTCTGTCTGAGTATCTGTGTCTTCATTTGATTCAGAGTCTTCATTTTATGATTCTTGGACCTGTTCATCTTCATCTTTAGTTGTGTCTTCTATAGAAGACTCATTACTATACACCTCTCTTGCTAGGATTCCCTCATCAACTTTTATGTCAATATAGTCGATCATTTTATGCAACCTCTTATTATAGAATTTGTATCATTTGCTATTTGTATCATACCCTAAGAAGATACCTTCATCATCCATATCATCATATTTTCCAAGGTTCTCATCATTATTTTTTATGTAACATTTACTCCCAAAGACTTTGAAGTGTTTAATTGAAGCAGGTCTCCCATACCAAAGTTCATAAGGTGTCTTGTCACTTTGTGGTCTAAGGTGGGATTTGTTAAGAACATGGACTGCTATGTGTATGGCTTCTACCTAGTAGGTTTGACCAATGTTCTTCTCATTCATCATTGACCTAGCCATTTCCTGCACTGTTCTATTTTTCCTCTCAACTACTCCATTTTGTTGTGGAGTTCTTGGGATGGTGTATTCTCTCTTGATCCCATGCTTATCATAGAATTCCTTGAAGTCACTTGACATAAACTCTCCTCCTCGGTCTAATATTAATGCCTTTAACCTCTTTCCTATTTGTGTCTCAGTTAAAGCCTTAAATATTTTAAACTTCTCAAAAGCTTCAGCTTTTTCCTTGAGAAAGGCAACCCAAGTAAGTCTAGAGTAATCATCAATAATCAACATGAAGTAGTTTTCTTTCCTTGTGACTTCCTGTCTTGATGGTCCACATAAATCCATATGAACTAGTTGGAGTGGTTTCTATGTTGAAGTAAAGCTCTTGGACTTAAACTGTGTCCTGTTTAGCTTTCCTACCAGGCAGGGTTTACACATTGAATCTTGGGGCTTTGATATTCTCGAAAAATCTTTGACTACCTCGATATTTTTGAGTTTGATTAAGTGGTCAAAGTTTAGATGTCCAAGTCTCCTATGCCATAACCATATTTCATCATGTTTTCTTAGATGACATTCTTATCTATTTTCTTTCAGCACATATACATTATTTTTTGTCCTTATGCCTTTGGCCACCACTTGTCCTGAGTTTACAGACTTTATCTTGCAGTCCTTGGATGTGAACACCACTTCACATTCTCTGTCACACATTTGAATTACACTGAGAAGATTATGTTGCAGCCCATCTACAAGTAGAACATTTTGGGCTTTTCCTTTTCCATTATTTAAACTCACCATCCCTTTACCCTTTATTTTACCTGGAGCATCATTTCCAAAGGTTACGTTTCCTGATTTGCTTTCACTTAGAGATAGAAACTTACCTTTGTCTCCCATCATATGTTTGGAGCATCCACTGTCTATATATGAAGGGTTCATTTTTCTTTGAGCTAACAACACTAATCCACACGTGTCACTTTCTTTCTTCTTCCAAACCTTGACATTTTCAGCAGGGGAATTCAAATCTGGTTCATAGTTTCTTAATCGACAGTCAACAGATTTATGTCTATAGTTATGACATATGTAGCATTCAATATCATTGTTCAATAGGTTAAAATTATTGTTGCAACGTTTTCTACTCATTGATTGTTGATTACTTCTTGACCTCCTTAGTTGCATGTCCCTAGACTTCATTTGGCAATTTGCAATCTGTGAAGGTTTGTTACTTGGCTGTATCACTCTTTGTTGTGGCAAGTATTTATTCCTTTGAAATCTTAATTTCTCATGTCTAAATCTTAAGGAACAATTTACAGCTTTGTGACCAAAGTTAGAACAATAGAAATTGTTATCTCCTCAAATAAATTGGTGGAGATTTTGCTTTTGAGATGATAGGTTGTGGTCCAAAATTTATTTCTAAATTTTTGTAGGTAGGTTAGAGAGTCTGTTTTCTTAAATAAGCTCAAAAAGAACTTTTGATTTGGTTTGGTCAAGCAAAAGACAAAATCTCAGGTTTTGGTGGTTTAGGCGAGCCTGAAACGTGCTCATTAACCACCGAAAGCCTTTGTTCCCGGTAGATAAGAGGGAGAAGCAAAAGCGCGGTTAACTACCAAAACGATTTCAACGGGAAAAATGAAAAGCCCTGAAAAGCCCGTGCTTTCACACGAGCCAATTGTCAATTGGCGCAATGATGAAAACATAACCACCGAAAGCCCATGGAGGTGCTAAGGTATGCATGTTCTTGTTGTTTCTATCCGAAGATTGATATCCTGTTGTCCTTTCAACTGCATTTGTCATTTCAAAATTAAGACTCGACAAAGATACAAAAACTCATGCGTGTTTCCCGACTAACAGAAATGATTAGTCATGTAGCCCCTCACCATTTCCAGTCACGAGTACACAAATCCATTATGACCCCAATTAATCTTTGATTTGATCTCCATTCATTATCAATTTGAATTCGGGAGTTATTGAGACAGTCTTGAGCCCGTGATTTCATCAAGAAAACACATATCCAGAGATCATAATCCCATTTCTTGTGGTGATCACCGAGCACAGTTAGAGTTCAGCAAATCGCTATCAAGCCAATAGTCATACCAATCAAGCCAGGTCGAGTCATCAGGTAGTTCAAATCCCATATTCTTTCAATTTAAATGTATATCTCACCGAAACTCAAAATTTTCGGCATGTTTTCAGTCAGTCTGTTGCCTAAACCCAGTTAGTGTTTGAGATTTGCGATTTGAACTCTGTGCACCCTGTCCCATTTTCTTTTCTATGTGTCATACTCTCTGTCATCCTAAATCATAGAGTTTTTGTCTCCCTGGCACGGAGTCTTTCCTTAATTCTAGGTACAATTAGCATTTACTAATGCCGAAAGTAGGTCCAGTTCTAAGGGTTGAATTGGATGGAGTTTGGTACCTTGAGGCACACCCTGAGGTGGCTGAGTTCTTCAAGAAGACTGGAGTCTATACGTATTGTGAAAAACTGGCAGATTTTCATCAACAGGTGTCTGAGACTTTTGCTAGCTCGTATGATGGAAGAACAACAATAGTGGGAAAGGAGAAGTTTGTGGTTGATGAGGCAACCATAGATGAGTTCACTGGTATTCCCAGATTAGGCTATTGTTGGTTCAAATCAACTGTACCTTCAAACATTGAATTTAGGTCCTACCTATAGCCTCTACACAAAGATCTTACATGGAAAAAATACATACCAATGTCCTATCTGGAACCTAAATGGAAATCTCTCCTGAAGGAAATCTTTGTCTATATCACCTGTGAAGGTAGATATAACAGAGTCATGTTCTACCACTTCAAACCTTTAAATCACTTCAAAGGGAGATCTCCCATCAATTTACCATTTTACTTGCACAAAGCCCTCACGAAAATGGCTAGACAGGTCAAGGCCAAGCCCACTAAGGTGGCAAGTAGATTGTCTCATCAAGGACTCATTACTCTCATTGTCAAAGAGTCATTGAAGAAAAGGCGGGTAGATTGGAACTACTTCCTCTTCTGGAATGAATTCCAGATTGACTGGCAACAACAGGAGAAGGGTAAAAAGGCTGCCACTAAGAAGACCATTACTCCTAAAAGAAGTCATAGAAAATGGAAGGGTATCTCACCACCAAGAGATCCAATAGAATCATCCTCTGTTAAAAAGAAAATAACCAAAATAAAGTTATAGTTTGAGGGTGAACAGTCCAAGGACCCTGCTGAAGGAAGTAACCCTTTAAACCTACCCTATAGTGATTTAGAGCCAAAACAAGAGTTAGCAGAGACACAAGGTAATGTGCAGGCTGGACAAGTTGCAGACGATTGTTCCAACTTACCCTCACCAACTCCCCCAGAGGCACACAGTCCACCATTGGAAAAAGCCTCTTCAAGTAAGCCTAAAGCATATAGGGCATGGAAAATCAATAAACTCCTGCAACAAGTCTATGAAATGGAAGTCTTGGAAAGAGTCATTAAAAAGGAAAATACAGACTTGACTGAAATAAATGCATATATTTTCAAAATAAACCAAAGCCTCAAAGAAAAGCATGATAAGATCAAAGATAGGAACAAGGCGTTGATAAGGGAGAACATGAAGCTGTACAGACAACTTAGAATTCTGAGGATGAAATTAAAAGATTCTCAATTGCCAGCATAGGAGAAAATAGGTTTGGAGACTCTAGCCAACTTAGCTACAACCATGGTAGATATACCTGATTCTTTCACACAACAAGTTGAAGTTCGCAGATCTACATGAACAAGAGCTGCATCATCCAAAAGACCTTGAACATTCAACAAAAAATCAAGGTAATCATTCTTGCAAATTTTGAATTTTTCTCAAAGATGAAGTTTCTATGGTTTAAGTGAACAGGATGACTGTTCATTAACCACCGAAAGCAGAGCTTTCGGTAGTTAATCCACTCAGGAGTCTTCTAGGTTAACCACCAAAAGCCTGTCACTACCAGAATGACCGAATTTTTGCCCAGATCGAGATTTTTTGAGTTGGAATGGTTTGAAACCTCTTCGAATGGACATTTGTTGAATTGTCAAGTCAGATCCAATAGTCATTTTTTATGGATAAGGGAAAGAAGAGGTGTTCCAATCATTTTTGGTACCTTTTACAAAGGTAGAAAATCAGGATTTTTGCCCACCTCAACAAATTCGAATTTGTATCTCTTGAAGGAGTCATCACTCAACCTTGGAAGGCTATTCTGCACTGCACCATGACTCTACAAGAGATGAAGACCATGAAATGTGGGATTGACCTCATTTTGAGGATCATTCCATATCTTTTGCAAACTGAATTTTGACTTTCTATCTTCAGTATATCTGATCCATGCTTTTAGGATCTCAAAACTACATTGTAAATCTATAAAGCTAAAGGTAGAAGATGAACTAAGGGTTTGATTTTGAGTTCTATATGCCACTGTTTTGTATGAAAGACACTTTCTTTAATATATCAGCCAACAAGCTTCTTTCATTTGTTACTGTCAGACCTTCTTTCATCTTTGTCTATGCTTATGAGTGGAATTAGTTCTTTTGTCTCTGTTTAATGATCCTATGGTAACTGTCATCTTACTTTTGATTGTTAGGCAAGAATCACAAGCATCCTTGGCTAGTTTGTTGACCCATCATATATATGGTTTTATGTATGCTTTGGTTAATTGATTAGTTTTCTTATCCATCTGTTATACAAACCTATTTGACAATAGCTCTTGAAGGCTTTGCGTTGCATGGTTATAGTTAAGACTATCTTGAGAATACAACCCAGAGTTTAAGATATTCATCTTGATCCAAAATCCCCACCTATTATTGAGAAAATAGTTTCCAAAAAGAATGTGTTACCAGGCATCTCTGACTTACATCCTAGGAGAGTTTCATGGAGTGATAACATAAACAATATCCATAGAAAAGTTCTTTGTACATGAAAGATGGTTGTCTTCTTTGAGAAAATCAATTTCTTCCATGTTGATGACTTCTTTCAGTAGGGAGTGCATTATTTCTTTGTTCTACAAATTTAGTCCTAGCACCTTTTTCTTTACTCATCCTGAGCGGTTGATTGTCTTCCTTTGTCTCTGTAGGTTTGTTGTTGTCATTGGTTGTAGATTTGACAAACTTGATGGGTTCTTCATTTCTTGGCTTACCACTACTTGATCCCTCTTCATAACCCAAACCAGTTTTCAGCTTTGGATTCCTTTGCTGATTTAGAATGGTGGCTAATCCTTCTGAGGCTTTGATACTTGTCAGATTTTGATTATACAAGGCTTGAAACTTCTCCATCTCTTTCCTAGTTTTTACTACTTCTTGTTCTAAGGCTTCACATCTTGCCTTCTTTTCTGATAACTGTCATTTTAGAATGTCTTCAATTTTCTTTGCCTCTTCTAATTCCACTTTTAGTAGGACAAGGTATTCATCAGGTTCTTTACTGTCTTTATTGAACTGTATTAGCAATTATCTTTACTTTCTGTTCTTAATTCTTAGTATGTCAATCTCTTCCAGTGCACTGATCAGTTCTCCTTCCATGTCAACCACAACTTCTTCTTCATTAGCATCACTTCCTGTGATGTTATTATCATAATCCTCTTTGGCCATAAGTATGAATTCATTTAGTTTATCTTCAATAGAGGAGTCATTGTCTTCATCATCTGAAGGATCATCATCATTGTTTACGCAAAGACATTTCTTCTTAAAGTTATTCTCTTTAAAGAAATTTATGTGTTTGTACTTCTCCTCATCATCACATGTTTGAACCTTTCCTTTGTGGGGACATTTATTTGCAAAATGACCTATCCTACCACAGTTGAAACATTTGAAAGGCAATTTACCTTTGTATTTCCCTGATCCCTTCTTCAGTCTCTTCACAAATTTTTCTTCAATTTCATCGGGCTCAGAATCCTCATTCTTGTCTACTTCAAATGATGCTTCTCTGGAGGTGGGTTTATATTTAACTATTCTCATTTCATATGCAGTTAATGTTCCTAGAAGTTGATCAAACTCCAAGGTTTTTAGATTATTAAGTTCTTATATAGCAGAGACCTTCGGTTTGAACCTATCTGGGAGAGATCTCAAGATTTTTTGAACTAAAGAAGGTTCCTCAATTGTTTCACCAAGTTCTTTCATTGCATTTACCATTTCTTCTATTCTCAGAAAGTATTTTCCAATGGTTTCATCTTCCTTCATCTTCAGTTGTTCAAACTATATTCTGTAGTTTTGAAGCTTGGCCTCCTTTACCTTCTCATTACCTTCATAACTGATAATGAGTTTGTCCCACATTTCTTTGGCAATTCCTAGGTGCATAAATTTTACGAATTCTGCTTCTGCAAGCCCACTCAAGATAGCATTCATAGCCTTAGCATTGAAGCTAAATTCTAGCTTGTCATCCTTATTAGCTAGTACAACTGGATTTACATAACCAATATCTACCACATCCCAGACATATTCTCCTAATGCCATTATGTAGGTTCTCATTCTCACTTTCCAGAAGGAAAAGTTTGTTCCATTGAACAGAGGGGCCTTATTGGTTGAATTTCCTTCATGTATAAACACAGAGACAGATATTTCTTAAGGAAACCCATAGAGGGTAAAAACCTCTTCTTCTTTATATGATAAATAATATTTACATTCTTTACATTATCATACATATGAGCACCAACTCATAATGAGGCTGCAACCTCTGTTTTGCAAGTTGCTACTTGCTAAAAGCACCAAATCTCTGGTTTCTCTAGCACCAACTAGAAGAAAGCACCAACTCCCCAAGTGTTCCAGAACCAACTGGATGGAAGCACCAACTTCCGATCATACAGGCACCAACCTATAAAATAGAGAACAACAGTTGTCCTTTACACCACCCTACCACCCTGGTTTCTCTGGCTCCAACTAGATGGAAGCTACAACTCCCTACTTTCAAGCACCCACATGAACCACTGAGGACAACCGTTCTCCTTAGCATCTCCCTACCACCCTGAAATATAAATCTTTGTTACTAAAAATTATTATAGAGACATAAATTTCTTCAATGGCTTACCAGTCTCATCATTGTTCTGCTACATTGCGCTGCTCTGTCTGCATCAGTGTCTTTTGCACACTCCTCTGCGCTTTATGTCCTTCTCAATCTATGCATTGTATGCCATGTCCATTTACTGCACCATTCCTCTGTTGTGCATTTTTTCTGCTGCGTTCTCACACCTTCTTCACTTGTCTATTCCCTATCATAGCAACCCTCCTCTCTTCTTCCTTTTTCATTCTTATAATCTCTATCCTCCTTGTGCATACCCTCTGCTACTTTCTCCTGCATGCTCTTCCCCCCGCCAATGTCCACCACATTGGGGTCTTCACTACCACTTTCACAATACCACCACCTCACTTCTGTGCGCCATGTTGTGTTACTCTGTTCTGCATCTCCTACTCCTTTTGAGTGCTCTGATTGATCATCATGGTAACTCTTTAGATTCTCTGGCAGTTTCCCATGCATCCATCATCACTGGGTGTTATACTGAGATTCCTCAACTTCTCTGGCAGTTGATACTCTTCATCTTATCTGTCATAGACGAGCTCATCCTCTGGAAGAAACCATCAGTGGTTTCTAACAGTTACACTCTAGAGTGCAATAGTAGCCCTCCAATCTTATTCAATTTCATCTGCACCATTGGATTGACTTCATAGACTCTGGCGTTCATTTCACCATTCCGCACTTCGACATTTTGGGATCACTGTGGTGAACATTTTGTTATAATCTATGTCCCATTCCCCGAAAGTCCGAAATGGAGCATGTCTGTATTAGCTCCTATCATTTTTGTCATTTCACATTTCAACCTTTCACGATTTTTCATGTCACGAAATCCTATTGCGAGGCACCCAATCCATGTCACAATTTCGCCTTTCAGGATTTCACGATTTCACAATTCTTCTGATGAGATATCTTGATGCTCCATGTCACGATCCCCGAAACTCCGAAATGGAGCTAGCCGATTTGATCTCTTCTCTACATCTCTTCGATCTCCAGATTGTTAGGATATTTAGACACTTAGGAGTTAGTTAAGATCTACTTGTCTAATATGTCGTTAGGTAAAAGTGTGTTTCTTTAGTATGCATTAGTATGCATTTGTAGTTAGGCAATCCGACAGTCACGATATGTTCCCGACATAGAGTGATCTGAAGGTTCATACTCTCCTCGATCTTAACGGCCATTGATCTATGGCTTAACACCCAACTGGTCCATGATCTCTATTTAAAGAGCATGGAGGGTCATTTGCCGATGATCGATTGTGAGAAACTCTCTTGTAAAATCTCTTTGTAATCTTTTTCTTTGCATTAATAAACTGCTCCAAGTGGCCGCGTTGGCTGGGGCCGTGGATGTTTCCCCGTAGGGGTTTTACCACGTGAAAACATCAGTGTGTTGATCTTTGATATAGTTATGTGAGTGGTTACTGAAGGTGTTCGTCCTCTGTTGGAATACCTGTGTTGTCGAACATGGGGGCTCTAATGCCTCCTTCCTTCTCCTATTGTGTCATTATTGTAAATCCTTCAATCCTATCCCAAGTTGTTCTTAAGGGGGGATGTTAGGATATTTAGACACTTAGGATTTAGTTAATATCTACTTGGTCTAATATGTCATTAGGTAAAAGTGTGTTTCTTTAGTATGCATTAGTATGCATTTGTAGTTAGGCAATCCGACGGTCACAATATGTTCCCGACATAGAGTGATCCGACGGTTCATACTCTCCTTGATCTTAACAACCATTGATCTGTGGCTTAACACCTGATTGGTCCATGATCTCTATTTAAAGAGCATGGAGGGTCATTTGTCGATGATCGATTGTGAGAAACTCTCTTGTAAAATCTCTCTGTAATCTTTTTCTTTGCATTAATAAACTGCTCC